>VUQG01017874.1:61266-73201 GCA_015106755.1 Etia nguti
GGGAATTTATCTTCTATGGAAGATCGGGATCAGTAGACTATGCCAGTTGAATCAGAATAAAATATCTAATTAGATATTAACATGACAGCATTGCTGGAACGGTGCCTTATGTAAAGTCAGTGTAATCACATCACGCCCCGTGTGCCTGTGTTTTAATGGTGTGCCTACATTAGTTTCCAGGCACTGGGGAAGCCAACATGATCACCAGAGTTTGTTTATAACAATAAATTATCCAGTAAGCATGTTGTGGGTATGGATGACATCACTGTTTGAGTTTCCATCATTCTCCATCCTTGACTCGGACATTGAGCTGGCTTGTGAAAAAAAACTGTATTTACACAGGTTATTTTTATTTTAAATGTATTTATTTTCAAATCTAAAATGCAAATGTTTCTGTAGACTTTTAAAAAATAAAGATTATTTAATAAATTGTCTTAAATCTTAAGGATCACATGCGTCTTTTATCTGGTATGCTCTCTGTGGCCTGAAAGTTAGTTATACCTATACTCACATTTATTTAGTGCTTTTTAACCATTCCTCATGCCCACAGCCAATTTAGAGTCATCGGTTAACATGACATGTACGTCTTTGGGCACCAGAGAACATGCAAACTCCTGCAGAAAGGCCCCAGCTGGGTTTTGAACTAGTAACCTTATAACGATGAGTTTGCAATATCCATCAACTACAAAAGACAATGGAGGTGAGAGTGCATCTTCACCATCTCTATAGGAATTTTCGAGCTTGCGGAAATGACTCAGGATAAAAACGGTTCCTGCTACACCTTTTAAAACTGGATTTGCGAGCCCAACAGGCAGATTGGGATTCCAGAAATGTCCGTTAAAGATCTGGGAGGAGAAAAGCCTATAGGAATGAGCCAGTGACTGGAATCTAACAGTTATGCAATTATCTAAATTCTAACATGTTTACAAATGTGAAAGTACTTTTCAAATTTAAATATGTTTTTGAAACAACATGAACATAATATACTGACAAGTAGACGTCCCACCTGACCATCACAGATCTGCCTAAAACATTAATCAAGAGAGATAAAAGTCCCCTCTTATTAGCAACTGTAGAAAATTTCAGGTCCTTACTGTTTTCTCAAACAAAGAAACAAATTCTATAAATAAAATTAAAATACTTTAGAGGATGAAGGTAGGGCTGTTTTTAGACATTTTAAAGAAAACTACTTAAGCTCGGTCCTTCAGATGTTTCTGGGTAAATATCTGGTACTATGAATTTATACTAATAGTAGTAGAGCTCCGGTTAACATGTGTTTATTTGGATTTTTGTTTTCAGAAAACTAATCACCACAGGGACCTGAATTTTTACATAATTCTTATGAAAAACATGTTTTTCCCAAGGATTTTATTTATTTCATTCGGGCAATTCTCAGATAATCAGGTGGGAGGCATTTGATGAACTGGCATGGCATGACACTCTGATAAAAGACCAAACAGAAACATATTCCAAATATTTAATATCTTTACAATTATAAAAATGAAATATTAACAAGGACAGGAAATACAATTCCTCCGGACTTCCACAGCGTCCGATGAGTGACTCACAAAAATACTTGTGTGTGTGAGACCGTCCTCTCGGTTACTCCACAGTCTTCCAGCTCTACCAGCACTGAATTAAACAGCAGCATTCCTTTCACCTTTAAAATCAACAGTGGTCTTGGATCAGGCGGCGTTGTGTACAAGTATGTCTAAACACAGCGTGACTACAGCATAAACCTGAGACCAAGCAACATGTCTACTGAGGATTCAGAAAGAACATGCAACAACAATAAATGCATTTTTTGTTACCATAGTTAATCCTAAATGCAACAGAAAACAAATTACTTAAGCCAGTCTGTACAATTTCAAGTATTCTTCAAAATGCGTATCACCAAACAAGCTTCCACACTCCACCGCACAACTCTTTACCATAAAATTGGGAAAGGAAATCCAAGATTTAGGTTCAAATTAAAATAAAGAGATCACGGAAGCAAAACGGGAAGTAGGGTGCTCCGACACTGTGGACACTGGCAGGGAGGATTAATTACCACCACCTCCTCCCCACAGAGTGAACCTTTATTAAAAACTTAAAACCTCATATCACTAAAAGACCAATTTTGTCTCAAGCCAAATTGTAAATAATGTGGGTTTTGACTTGTAAACAAAAGTTCATGTGTTCCTTAAGTCTTGCATGTGGACACAAGGGTCCACAGGATGAATCCAGTACTGATGACTCAACTTCCAGGCTCTGACAGAATGTCATTTGGCTCATTGTTCTGAGTCTCTCGTTTTTTTTAGTTCTGTCTTTGGATTGTAGCCCAAACTCTGCAGAGCTTTTGCTCTTTGGCCTGGTTTCAGCTCTGATCATGAAATGGATAGGTTAGGAGCAGAGGCTCGTATCATCTTCTCCTCAACTCTGAGTGCAGACAGCCTGTATGGAGGAGACTTGTACGAAGATTTGAGGAATGCGGGCTTCTCCTTTAGATCATGCTTCGACCCAACACGGTTGCAGTTGTTAAAGGGGTCCTCAAAGTCGTCCTGTTGGATGTCCATGGTGCGGTTGCGTCTTTTAAATTTGTTTGCACACCTTACAATGCGCTTGGAGATGAGATAAATGATCTCACAGATATTCAGGACAATGCAGAGGGCTGAAGCTCCGACCATGAAGTATGTAAAGACTTTCTTTTCAGTGGGGTGACCGATGTAGCAGTCCACAATGTTCGGGCAAGGCGACACTTCACACTTGACCAGCCTTGGCAGGTAGAAGCTGTCGTAGACTCGGTGGAGAATGTAGAGGAAGGCGATCTCAATGCCCGTCTTAGCAAAGAGGCTGATCAGGTACGTCCACCACAAGCCGCCATGTTTCTTGCCCGTGTTGATGTACAGCTTGGTGTTCTCACCATGCTTGGCCCTGTACTTGCGCTCACGGTCATCACGATACGCCACATGCATGACCACCATGAATGATGGGCAGGTGACGAAGATGAGCTGCAAGGCCCACAGGCGGATGTGGGAGATGGGGAAGAAGTGGTCATAGCAGACATTGGCACAGCCGGGCTGCTTGGTGTTGCAGTCAAAGTCCTTCTGCTCGTCACCCCAAACTCGTTCTGCTGCCACCACATACACCATCACCCTGAACACAAACACCACCGACAGCCAAACACGCCCAAATGCCGTGGAGTATTTGTTCACCCCACTGAGTAGGGCTTGAAAGGTTTTCCAGTCCATGGTCTAGTCTGGCAGTTAAGAATCTCGGCTCTGGAACTGTGGGCAGCAGTTTATCTTCAGACCTGGATGTGGTAAAATGAAGAATGGTCAACTGAATTTTCTGCTTTGGGATTCTGAAAGTCAGTGTTGGTGAGGTGTTACATAAGAGGCTTTCAGTAAAAAAAAAAAAAAACTAAATAAAAATAATTCTTACTTAAAAGAAAAGAATAGCAGTCCATCTTTCAAAGCTGATTTCATTTAAAACAGCTCCCACTTCTAATCCATCAGTCCTACCAGAAATAACCACAAACCCAATTATGAGAAGGCCTCAAGCCAACAAAAGAAATAGCTGAACCAACATTAACACACCCAGAGCTTATACACATAAAAAGTCATTTTTGGAACTTTATAGTTAAACAGTTAAACATTAAAAAGACAGAAATAAGCACCAGTCCTTTTATGTGAATCTGTTAATGAGTAGACTTGGGTTCTTTTAATCTTTACAGGTCTTTAAAAAATAGCCTTTTACGCACGGGCTGCCTTGCGGTTTTTTTTTCTTTTTTTCCTTTCTTTTTTTTTTTGTTTTTTGCACATTTTGGACACCGTGGTGAGCGTGTCTCTCCTTCGGTACATGGCTCTTCTCATCCACCAGAGATAAAGTATAGTTACATAAACCATTCAATTTAAGTCAGCGAATCGATCACCCAGCTTGCGATCGCTTCCAACTGGCTTAGAAGTAAATTTACGAAGTTTAACACATCAAAATCAATAGGAGGAAGAAAAAGGTTTTCACTTACCCAAAAAGTTTAATCCATAATTGTTCCAAACAGAAGCTGGTACATGCACATACCCCGATGGTTTCTCGTTGCTTTGAGATCGTTTGGCTCCTTTAGCGCACAGATCTAGTTCTGCTCGACAGGTAACTGAGCGCAGTGCTGAGAAATCTCTTTGTGGGTGTGGTTAAAACTTGAGCTTCCCCCCAGATATTCCTCATCTCCTCCCTGTGCCGCATTGTCGCCAAGACAGTCTAAAAACAGTGAATCAAATCTTTTTTCACAACAGTTCGCAGACACTTCCGAGTAATTCTGGCAGGATTTGAAAGTAGTCCTGCACGGGAGCAATCAAATCAAACATCCGTGGTTAGTTCAGATGTACTGGTGGCAATGTGGGGACCACCAGGAATTATTAAAGACCAGACTTATCATCACTTCACAATGAATTAGAGTCTCCGTCTAGACACATGTACCTCCTTAGGTA
Source organism: Etia nguti (assembly GCA_015106755.1). Lineage (NCBI taxonomy): Eukaryota > Metazoa > Chordata > Actinopteri > Cichliformes > Cichlidae > Etia > Etia nguti. Next base: position 65,733 of record VUQG01017874.1, read on the forward strand.
TAACAATATTAATGAGACAGTGTTTACTGGTACAAAACCCCTTCGATCTGTTATTATTGTTATTAATTAATAAAGTTATTTATTTTTCAAAGGCTTAAGAGTCAAAGCACTTGGTTTGATTTTTTTTATCTTCAAAGATTCCAAGAACAGGGATTGGTGCCTTGCCTCAACTTGCTTGTTTCTGAGTATTTAACAGAGTATACGTAAAAGGAGGACACACCCTAAGTGAATACATTTTTGTTGTTGTTATGTGTGACTCTTCTGTTCCTCTTCATGTTGAAACTTTCCTCTACAGTACTTTTTCCTCTACAATAAAGATTAGACTTTTGTTAGCGAGGATATCAGTTTGTATGTTAATGACAGTTTTTTAAAAATATGTATTAAATAATAATTTTCTTCTTTCATTTAAATCCTACATGTTATATGACTTTCAAGGCTGAGTATTGTGTTTCCTTCATGCTTTTCAAACCTGTGCTCTTCTTAGATAACACTGTCTCACGATTCACAAACTCCCAGACTGCTCAAGCTCATCTTCATTGTAAGATCACAAGCTGCAGCTTTTGTCTCCTCTTTATCATCTGCTTTTTGCAACAAAACTTATTTTCTTGCACTCTAGTAAAAGGTTTTCTTGTTTCTATTCTGTAGGGAAAAAAAACATTATTGTCTTATTCTGCAGACGAATTTAAGCCCTCAGATCCTGTCTGGAACATTCATGTCTGTTTGTTTGAAATTCCAGGGCCTTGCTACAACTTGCCAAGTCTTATGCTGAAAGCATTTGAATTCAGTCTTTGCTTAATATTAAAGACTAAAGAACAAGTAACTCTAGATGCAAGTCAAGTCAGGTTTGTTTGCACTGTTTAGTATCACAAACGCAATGTCCTAATGGGCTTGCTACAGGCTCATAATAGCCGTGGCTCACTGGCAGACACAAAAGTTCAAAGAAGTCCAGGAAAAGTTCTCGGGAATCTTTTCTAAGAAATGCAGAAGTTTCCCGTTCAGGTGTCACATGTTTAAAACAAAATCTGATCATTAAGTTAAGTCACTGTTACTGTTTACACCTTGTAAACCTCTTAAAAGAGAGAGCCAAAATAAGAACTGCGAACTGAGGTGTGAATTACAAATCATTTATCCAGAACCAGGTGAAAATATGGACAACCACAATTAATTCAACTGTATATCTTTGAGTGCTTTAGAAATATTTTCCTTTACTTATTCTAGTCTTGCATTCAAACAACAAACACCTTTCTGTCACTTTGTAAATGTAAAAGCAACATTAGAGGCAGATTGTTGAAGTGGTGCTCTCTTTAGACGATATGTTTGAACTTGAAGCTTCAGCTGTAGCTGAGCTTTTCAGGAAATCCTCTGTGGGCAGGTCAGTACAACATCAGCAATTCACAACTTAGATTAGTTCAGTGGACAGAAATTACATTCAGTTTGGGGAGGGGTTAAAAAAAGAGTCTTCTAGACTCTAAACGAAGAACTGGTCCAGGCAGTGTGCTGGAGACACACCTGGAAAAATGCAGTCTGTGACTCAACCGTGGCAAGTCTTAACATGAGAGGCCAAAACAACAGGATAAACGCTTCAGTTTTCTCTAGTTGCAATGAAAGTAAGGAAACAGAACAGAGGAAGTTGGGGCAAGATGAGAAGATATACCAGGGAAGGTCTGATAATGAGGCTCATTAAAGAAAAGACCCACACAAACAGACCGCATAGAATAAGGACAGAACAGAGCTGAGCACAAAGTTGCTCAAATGTTCGGTGCCAGTGTATATTACGTAATACTTTATGTGACAAAGGTTATATTATCAGCTGGCCACCAAAAAATCTCAACTATGAAGGGTCCACGTTCGTCTTGTGCCTTTTCCTTTGTCGAAGGATCCTCTGAAAACTCTTGTTTTACGACGTTAGGTGACTAATTTACTTTTATCAAGCCAAATCATGACTGGTCACACTGCTTCAGGCAAACTTGTATTGTTCCATGACAGGAAAACATTATCGCTGTAACTACAGTTACTCTCATTTCCAGTGCATCTAATTGTGCTGGATCTGGTGGGAAACAACCACCTATTCCAAAGTTTCTCCCACCAAAAGCCCAAAACTCAACAACAGTGAGTTAAATATATAACACAATGGAAACTTGCAAATACTTACATTTGTGGCAGATGGTGCCAGTGAGTTTTGGAGGCATTTGTCAAATGATCTGAATTATTGACAATTAAGATTCTCTTAATCAGCTAATTGATGCACAAAACATTTAATTCATCTCTAGATGGGCCCAACAAGGACCTCCAGCAACCTGGAGAATATTTCTGAAAGTTCAGGTTGGTCTTAGAGTGACAGATACCTCAAATTTTAGGGATCACTTGACCTAAATCACACACGCATACCAAAACACACACATATTTTTCTACTTAGTCTACATGTTACATCAACATCCACTGCACATCTGTCATATTTCTGCTGCCATTCCACAGTGAAGGTGAAAGTGGGTTTCATGAATATTATTATGATAATCCACAGACCTCACGGGTATCTTTTGGAAAGTGTGTCTGCTAAAATACACTTTAATAGTTCCAGTGAACCGTTCATGCTGGTGCCAGCTGATGCTATCACTGTTTCTGGAAAAGTGTTCTGCTGTTTGAGTTTTGCAAACTTCATGGTGCCATGCAGTGCCACAGTAGACAAAGAAATCTGAAAAAAGACCCACCTCTACATAACTCAATGAGAGCAAAAAACTCTCTCCTTAGGTCTACTTCATCTCTCTTACAGTGTAAATACTGGAGGCGTCCATTCAGAATAACAAATTCCTGTGCTGGGTGGATCCACCCAGCAGGGATGATACAAACCGAGGAGTGGGAGGTTCCTGCTCTGCCCGTCTCAAAGTGCCAATCAACCTTAAAAAGTTATGAGGGTGCTGCTCATGACAACAAAGCAATTTGTGCAGCCAATGGGAAGAGAGGGCCTTGTGAAACACATGGATAAAGGAAGAAAAAAAAGAAGAAAGTCTGAGGTTTTAGTCCAACCACAGAACCTCTAATCCTTTTCTGGACAGGCCGTCTGCTTTACATTGTTCTGCATGGGAAGATTATCTGTTTACTGGAACTACAGTTCTCATTCTGAAGTTAATACAGTATGTGCTGCAGTGTGTGGACCTCTAGGACTCGTCCTTGTTCTAATAAAAACAGACTCAAAATGCAAAATTATCATCTTTAATGAAAAATAATCACAACAAAACTGCATCTCAGTGCAGTGAAATATAAACACCCTGATATCACCGACTGCTCTTTGTTCTCTATTGCATGTACACAGGAAGTCGTTTTTAAAAACAACAACAAATACAGACAGTAAAATGCAGCAACCTTCCAACCGTTAGATAAATAATGAAAATACAGTTCACCAAGGGTCTAACACATGTGTCTGAGTCAGGGGGAAAGACTGCATACAGTTTGAACCAAACATCTTGAGGCTGGGCAAGAGCAGAGGGAAAATCTTACACAGAAAACCACATGTGTTTGTAAAACCTTACTCGCCAAACCAGCTGGTGACTCATGTATTTGATCTCAAGGCTAAGTTGGACACCGCTTTGCACAAATTGGCTTTTATTCTCTGCAAGTGCTAAAGAAATGTAAACCGTAAAATAAGTCCCTACAGCAGAGAACACATTCTCTTGTAGTGCAGAATTTAAACTTTTAAAACCATAAGGAATAAACTACACTGCAGTTCAGTCTCTGAGAAGAAGAAAAATTCTCTGTCAAGTCTTTTAAGGAAGTTGCTGTAGAATGACAAGAGACCGCTTTCCTTTCCCATGTCTTTTTCATAACATCTGTGTAATGTTCTCAGTATCTCAAGATACAACGACATTGTACGAGGGCGCTGGACTGTCCGGGGTGCATTTGTCCGCTGACTTTAGAGCGTTTGCCTCCATTAGTTTGCTTCCGCTGGACATTGAGTGGGTGTTGACGTGGCGAGAGTGATGGGCTGAGCTGAGAAACTCATGGCAGCGTTTTCCAACTAGGTAGAGGATTTCAAAAAAGGAGAGGAGGATGCAGGCCAAGCTGGTGACCACCATGAAGATGGTGAAGATTCTTTTCTCAGTAGGCCGAGAGATGAAGCAATCCACCGTGTTGGGGCAGGGAACCTGTGTACACTTAACAAGACTGGGGAAGCTGTAGCCCTCATAGATGTGGTAAAGGAGGTAGATGAAGGTGGCATCCACACCTATTTTGAAGACCAAAGTGAGGATATAGGTCCACCACAGGCCTCCACGCTTCTTGCCCGTGTTCTGGTAGAGACGCTTGCAGTTGTCGCCATACTTGAGCCGGTTTTTCCGTTCCCGGTCCTCCCTGTAGGCGACGTGCATCACCACCAGGAGTGAGGGGCAGGTGACGAAGATAAGCTGGAGGGCCCACAGGCGCACATGGGAGACGGGGAAGAAGTGGTCAAAGCAGACGTTGTGGCAGCCGGGCTGAGGTGTGTTGCATGTGAAATCTTTCTGTTCATCTCCCCACACCTTTTCTGCTGCCACCACAAACACCATAATTCTGAAGAGAAAAACAACAGAGAGCCACACTCTGCCGAAGGCTGTGGAGTATTTGTTCACTCCGCTGAGGAGGCCCTGGAGAAATGCCCAGTTCATGATGACTTTGTTCACAGCTTGTCTTCTCTTACTGCTGATGGAAGACAGGGGAAGCCGTTTTCAGCTGATGTGGCACGGACCAACGTGAGGGTTAAACTACCCTGAAACAAAAGGAAAGCGCAGTCCAGTCACAAATCCATAAAAAGGGAGAAGAAACAAAGTGAGGAGGAGCTGGGTCATAAGCGTACAAATTCACGTGTTTAGACCGATTTAGGGCAACAGTAAAATACACAAATCAGTGTAATATGAGAGAGAAACGAGACTAAAAACGTACAAAGTGTGTTTTCAGTTACAAAACTTCTTACTTTGGCATTCATCTGCGTGCGTAGTCTCAGTCCGTCAAGTCAAACCAACCTTTCAACCTCACACAGTTTTAACAGTTCACGCGCAATAGCGCAAACCAAAGTAGACAACAAGCACCAAAAACTCACTGACGCGAACTGGCTTTAATATCTGAGCAACTCCTTTACACATGTCTGTGAATACTCACAGTTTAAACCCAGATCTCGCAGTTCAGAGTCGGAGCGCAGGAGCGGAATTTGGACGAACCTCCCTGATGAGACTCTCGGAACATTTCCCAACAGGATGGGCGTGCAAGGGGCGGAGTCTCTCGTCTTTCTCGTCCTGTATTCAGGTGGAATACCTCTGCTCCACCTAGACCTGTTCAGTCATCGGGAGTCATTTTGGCAGAAATAATTCCGCTGCGCTTTTTGGTTTTTCGCTGATATTTTTTTTAAACGGACATTTCATCCGTTAAAAAAAATAATGGTGTGGTGGATCCTGTTTATGAAATGTACACGTTCAAGTGGGAAATAACAAGCTTAAGCAGAAATTTGTCTGGTGGACAGTTGTGCAAATTTGCAGCTGTGAGATTTATTTGTGCAAATTCGCTGGATAAAGCTCCCCAAACAAGACGCCTTAAAAAAAAGCCATTTCAGTTCCAGTGTATTAGCAGGGTAACATTAAAGTGTTCTGTGGCGCCAAAAGTCCAGTTTTACTCAATATTCATATTTCTGTTCTGCAAAGTGTTAAAATTTGTGCCCATTTAGATATATTATGCCTAATTTGCATGTTACTCTTTGCTTTATATTTAGCAGCTCACATTAGATATTCCTTGACTGAAGACAGCCCCGCGATCTTTAAAAGGAGGATAGTCTTCAAGTGAGTTGCCCAGGTTAACATTAAAACGATTATTTTTAAATGTAAATCATGTAAGAATAAAATTACAGAGCATATTAGGTCCCTTTAACCTTTCAAAACCATACAACAGTAAATATGTGCAAGAAAATGGCCTTCATTGTGCAGCTTTCAATAGGTATAAGCAGATAAGAGGATCAAAGAAACATGGATCAAGTTTCATTATAAAATGTGTTTATTGAAATATTTACATGGCAGAAGATCTGGTTTCATAGTACAAAACAGCAAAAGGTCATCTTGCTCTCAGACATGTGCTGCTTTCATACACACACACAAACAAACACACACACTTTGCTTTTTGTTCACACATACTCTCCACAGTCCGAGATGATCACTTTCTGCTTCGGCTTTCCATCTTTTGTTCCCTGAGCCTGCAGAGAGAAAACAACACAATCGTTCACTGTCAGTCCTTTAAAAGTGACATCTACACCACCACAGTAGTCCGAGCTGTCTCTGCAGATCATTCCAGAAACAGGGAGACGCACTTTTGAAAGCTTTGTTGTCCGATTCTGTTCTGAATGTTGTGAGAGCTTTTATATACACTTTATACTAGTATACTAGTTTTTTCATGCCTGCCTGCCACCGCCATATTGCCCTCCACCATCTCTCCTCTGCACATGTCGAAAACATCTCAGCATCGCTTCCTTAACTTTGTCTCCAAGCTGCACAACCTGAGCTGTTCCTGAGAATTTTCCAAACAAAAAAGGTCCCGTCCATCACTGAAATGATCCAGATGCAAAATGAAGCCATAAAAAGACAGAAGAGAGATGTCTGTGTTGGGAAGATGCACATCTGATGTATTCCCAGGTTTACGGAGCACAACGAGTGAGAAACAATTAGTGGTTTATACTGAAAAAGGACATTGTTTTGTTTTTTGTTTTTTTAAATCCTTAAATGTGAAACAGCAGCCTACACCATTATAAAGAAAACTCCTCCTGCATCTTTGACCCTTACCTCCATTGCTCGCAGCACATCCATCCCCTCCATCAGCTCTCCAAACACCACATGTTTGCCATCCAACCAGTCCGTTTTGTCAGTGCTGATGAAGAACTGAGAGCCATTTGTGTTTGACCCAGAGTTCGCCATGGAGAGTTGCCCTGTGCGCATTGGAGACAACGGTTAGTCAGCACTGTTGGGAAGGTTACTTTTATAATGTATTCCACTACAGATTACAGATTACAGAATACATGGCCCAAAATGTATTTTGTAACGTATTCCGTTAAGTTACTCAGTGAGAGTAACGTATTCTGAATACTTTGGATTACTTAATATATAGTCATGCTTTTTACAACTACATGAATGTACTATTGCTGTGTGATTTATTACTATTACTGAAGGTTACTCGCCATACCAATACAAACTAGATTTTTAAATCTTAATATAAAATGAGTAACAGTAGGGTGGACATTAGGTAAGGCTGCACTTTTTGCAGCGATCTCGTATAGAAAACTATTTCTGTATCATTGTTTTCTTTTTGTCTGTTATTAATCATGTGGAACTGCACATGATTATTTGCAGCTAGCAGGTTGTTAATGCTATCCATCAAGTCTAAAAACAGCATGTTAATACGTGGAGATCCTGAAGGCTGCTCCAAAAATGATCAGATTATATTTTAAATATTTGTTCAATTCACTT
>VUQG01017883.1:6959-23486 GCA_015106755.1 Etia nguti
CAGTGAATTAAAAAAAAAAAAAAAAGTGCTTTAGGTCATGGCTATGACAGTGCAGTAAAAGTAAAACATAATTCCTCTTACCACCAAGTAAAAGCTGAACAAGATGGCATGACTCAAGTGCCTCAAAATTACGCGAATAGATGATAAATGAATCCAGCAATTGATGTTTGTGTATTAACATAAATAAATAGTAAAATATTTGGATATAGAATATCTGGAGCAGGGTTAAAGGTACTAGGGTGATTTTGAATACCACTGTTTTGGGTGGGGCTCTTGAAATTTGGTCGTATTTGGTAGCAGCAAATATTTAAGGCTTCAAATGAATGTTTGATTATTAGGCCACTGCACTATACTGTAAAGTGAGTCTGTTTTACTGCAGTGCTCTAATGATCTATACCTCAAACCAAGGTTCCCAACTGGAGCACAGTGGTACTCTGTACACTGTACTGACTGTAAATGTGTGCTGCTAATCACACTGACCTGCACCCTTCTGTACAATGATTACAGGCACCCCTGTAAGAAAGATGCCACTGGCATTTCAGCACTAGTGGAAGGTTACATTTTGAAAGGAACTCCAGCTCTAACACTTGTCCGCTCTCAGTATGGTCTCCCTTGCAGCCTCTGTGCTGTGCAAGTTTCACATTCCATTTATAATTTTCTGTACTTTGACCGCTTATTCTACTGTATGGAAGACGGCAGGGCTCAATTGCCTGTGGCTGTAATTGAGCCCAGGCTCATGGAAATGCTTTTTGTCTTTTGCTGCACTTCAGGGTTAAAGCATTCATCTGTGGATATATAATCCTTTGCTTTCCTCTTTAGCTTTAAACAAGGGGATTTTGAACACTTCCTTATAGAGTGCTGGCACTAAATGCACCCTTTTAAACAAATAGTTTGATTCAAACAAGGCTGACACTCACTACTTGCAAGGGTCTGATATGGAGATAACATAAGTCACTCAGTCATCACGCTGCAATCCTTCGAACTATATATTTAAAAACTTGTCAGTATTGGATAAACCAAATCTAGATAGAAGAGTGGAGAGAGTTTTATTCATTTCACACTAAACTCTTAAAAATGAAACTAAAATAAGGAAACTGGACTGTCTACTTTTGGACTTTGTAAAAGTTATTTTAGTCTCCATTTATTAAATCTTGAGTTTTAGGGTGCCTTACAGTCAGTTTGTAGGATGCACACATGTTTCCAGGAAGGGGAGAAAATCATATATTACGCATACATACACATCACATTAGTCCCTGGATCTGTCACACTGTTGAGATTTCAAAAATTATTATTTTTTTATTATCTGTCAGGAATCTTTAGCTAAGAGATGATTCAATTCAGAATCAATTCTCAGTTATTCATGATCAATAAATACAAACATGGCCACTATGTCTTTCACTTTCTCCCAAACCACTGACTACAGTTTTTTTTTGCCCACCTCAATTAAAATGAAACAACTCACTGTCAGGCTAACTGGTTGTACTGATGGTTATCACATGACTAACAGGAAAAAAAGCTTTAAAAAATCTCTGTAAACTTAACTGCATTAATTCAGAAGCATTTTAATCTTCCTGCATGATAATTATGATTGACCTTAATTTACTGGAACTGTGAGCCACTGTGTTATTGCTAATTGTTTAAGCCACTCTGCTGTGATGGTGTTACAAGAAATTATTTAGAAAAAAGGCTTTTTTTCTAAACCTTTTTTGAAGATGAGCCGCAAACTGTGGCGTGAGCTCGCTATACACTGTTCTGTTTCTGCACTGGGATTCTCAAGGAAAGTTTTTACTTTCTTTCCATTCAGCAATCTTATTACAAAAATCTTTTTTTTTTCCATTAGTATTGATTGAAATTCATAGTTCCTCTTTTCCTGTACTATCACTAAGATAAGATTTTTAACAATCCCTCACAATGTAGCAGAATTACAATCACGTTTCTGTGGTATGCAGGGTCTGATCAGGTCAGCTTTTAATTGCAGTCTTAACAGATTTTTTATTTCTCATTTCTAAAGGAGACAAAGAGAGACGACCGAGCTGATGATAAAAAGTAAAGTGATCCAAATGGTTTAATCATCCAATTTGATGCGATAATTGTGGCATGAAGTGATTAATAAGATCAGTTGACAGTGAAACAAATCCCTGCTAACCCTAACCCACAGTAGGAAGAACATTCAGTATTTAGCCTTTTGTTTCCATTGTTGTTTTCTTTTAGTGCAAGAGGGAGCATTGTAATACACACATTACTTTGATTTATTGAATCATGTTATTTAATGGCAGAGTTTAATTAGATATTTAGATAAAGAAATCATACAAATATTTTCTTTGTGACTTTATGCAAAAAGGTCATAACAGTGAGGGATACTTCACATAGTGATTACATTATTCTTATATTTTTCGAGTGCTGAGTGGAGCAGCCTGAAACACTATAATATAAAGCAGATGGAAGATAACAATAGTGTTGCTCGATTGAGATGTTGTAAACACAAATTGCATCCAAATGTACAATCATTTTTGCCATTATTAAACAGTATTTGTAGCTTGGCTGCTGGAGTCATGTTTGGTGTTCTTCCTTAAGCACATTTGAAAATGCCACAGGCTCAGTAATCACTCCGTGCTGGTATAAAAAAGGAAATGTGTGTTTTGGTTTGAACATGCTTGAACATCATGTTCCTTTGATATAATGACTACATCCCCGATAGACTTGGTGCTTCGTCTTCATTGTATTTAAGTATCCAGCATTTTGTCTGCGAGAGAAAAGCCAGCAGACGCAGAGATGGAGGCTCCCACAATAAGTAAAAAAAGAAGATACTGAAATGGATATGGGCCATTCAGTTGAGTCAGAGGCATTCAGGGATGAAAAATCTATTGAAGGACACAGAACTGAAAGGGAGGTCTTGTGAAAGGACATGAAGGCCAGATGTAGATTGCTGTACTCACATCCTCGTAGCACAATACCCTGAACAAGTATTTACTCCCTTTCTGATTTTTTTAGGTTTTTGCACATTTGTCACAAATCAAACAGATTTGATTGTTAGATGAAGATAACCCAAGTAAGTACAAAATTCAGTTTTCAAAAAAAGTTATCCAAACCTTCCTTGATCTAAGTGATTAGACCCTCTGCTTAAATCATGAATTAATTGTGATCAATCACAAATTTTCGAAAGCTGAATTCAGTTTCGCTAGCCACACCCAGGACTGATTACTGCCAGACCTGCTGAATCAAGAAATCACTTAAATAGAACCTGCCTGACAAAGTAAAATCAGCTAAAAGATATTAAAAAGCAACACTTCATGCTTCCATCTAAAGAAACAGCCGTGATTGACATTCATGAGTCTGGATAGGGTTACAAACTAATTTCTAAGATTTTGTGGCTCCAGCAAACTACGGTGATTGGTGTTCAGAAATGGAGAAAACTTGGAACAGTGGTAGCCAGTCTATTAGAACTACTCCAAGAGCACGTTAATGATTCATCCTGGAGGTCACAGAAGAACCTAGAATATAATCTAAAGAACTGCAGGGCTCACTTGCCTCAGTTAAAGTCAGAGTTCATGATTCAGCAATGACATCCATGAGAGAGTCCCAAGGAGAAAACCACTGATGACCAATAGATCATCTCACATTAACCTAAGAAACATGTTAATGATCCCCAAGATCTGTAGACTGATGAGACAAAAGTAGAATCTTTTTGTTGAAGGTTTCTGTCTCATTATATCTGGGATCTAACTAACCCAACATTTCATACAAAGAGCATCATACGAACAGTCAAACATAGTGTTGGTATGATAGGGAACCATTAATTCTGCTCCGGAGAAAGTCCAGTTATCTGTTCCTGCCCGAAAAGCAAAATTAGGTTATCCAACAAGGCAATGATTCAAAATTCACCAGCTAGTCCAGCTCTGAATGGCTCAAAAAAAAAAAAAAAAGTTTTTGGAGTGGCCTAGTCGGTTTAAATCTAGGTTTTAAATCTTACTAAGATACTGTGAAAAAATCTTAAACGGTCATGTTTGAAAAACCATGCAGTTTGGCTAAAATTAAACAATTCTTTAAAGAAGAGTGGGACATAAGGACTCCACAGTGATGTGAAAGACTCATTGTCTTTCACATCGCAGTTCTTGTTACCAGGGCTGGCACAACCACTTATTAGGTTTAACGGGCAATTACTTTTCCACATAGGGTCAGGTAAGCTTGGATAACCCCTTTTTTTTTTTTTTAACTTAATAAATGAAATCATGAACTGAAAGTGTGTTTAACAACAGAAACCTAAATCAGATTCATATAAACTGTCAATTCTTGTCAAATGAGTTCTTTTACATTGCAACTTTTTCAATTAATTAATTTTGTTTAGGTGTATTTTTTTTAATACTGCTCTGGTTGAGACCCAGGATAGATACATTGTCAGTACAAACATCAGATTTAAAACTAAATAAAATTATTATTGTACTACCAGGAACAACAAACTCTTACAGGGATGGATCTTATGCGTTTTGTTTTCTAAAGATTATACTGTGTTAATGTTCTTTCGTGAACTGTGTTACATTATTCGTCAGGATTTTGTCAGCTGCTGTAAATGCAATCCTTTGAATTGGTTCTAAAAACTTGATGAGAGCCTGTTTAGAGACCACGGCAGCATGGATCAGGCAGGATTCGTTAAGATCACAGCTAATCTGGGTGGAACAGACCACGGTCCACAGTTGACGGGGAGTGTGAACATTCTGACTCCCCCTGCCAAGCTTACACACACACAAATGCAGAGAAAACATGACTACATGTTTGCATTTGAGATTCTGAAGCTAATACATGAAACCAATGAACAACATTTCTTTTTTGGTTGCTCATTTTGAGCATCTGTCATAATCTGCTTTTGATAAAAATGACAAATATTCACAGTTTCGTCCAGATTTGCATTTACATCCACCAGGAAAAGTAAAATATCTAAAGAAACACAAAACATGTTACTCAAAAAACATTTTTTTCATCTATCACAATGTGACTACATACAGTACTGTGCAAAAATCCTGAAACATGCCTCATTTTATTTTTGCTTTGCTAGGTAAATTGCAAATAGATGCACTGATTTATTAAAAAATGTGCAAACATACATGGAAATACTATATATAGGGCAAAAACAAAGTTTTTATAATTCCAGTGAACTTAAAAGTCACCATTTGACATGACCACCTTTATTTTTAAGGATAGCCTTAACTCTCTTTGTGAAGCTTTCTTAACCGCCACATTGTCCAGGTACGCTATTATTACATTTGCAGTGTGTTTGGGGTCGTTATCATACTAAAAAATGAAGCAGTTGTCAGTCAGATGCTTTCCAGATACTATCGCAAGGTGACTTTTTTATGTTTGTAATTCCATCAATTTTGACAGCCTGTCCAACACCACTGGCTGAAATGCAGCTCCAAACCATGACAGAGCCTTCACTCTGTTTTACAGATGGCTGTTGTGCCACAAATTTCAGATTTGGCTTCATCAGTCCATAATCCCTGTTATCACTGATGCATTTTTTTTCCAGTCCTGTTCTTGTGTAACGGGGCATACCTCCTTAAGAGTGGTGTCTTGACAGCCACCCTTCCACTGAGACTCATTTCTGATGAGTCTTCAGTGAACAGTAGATGGATCAGTTGAAGGATCAGATGCATCTCTCAGGTCCTGTCAGTTCTTTGCTGGATTTCTTTCCTATTTCTTAAGGATAAGACTTTCAGATACCGTTATCTGTTGTAAATTGTTTTTAGGCCTTTTTTTGACCTCCACTTATCCATTTTCCTCAAGTATTTTAAGAACACATTGTACAGCATGCTGAGTTTTCAACTAATAGTTCTTTGCGAATCACCTTGTTGGTACGAAACCACTAATAAAGTGACTTAAAATTGGTTCTTGCTTAGGTTTTCTGTAATGTTTAGATGCAAAATTGGGGCATCCCTTGAGTTAGGTCCTTTTTTATGCTTGAATGATTCATAGATCAGTGTGAATCAATCATTAACCCCCCCCCCAAAAAAAAAGTAGGATCCTTGGAAGCAAAAAATAAAGAAGACTCAAGACTTTTGCACAGTGTGTGTATAACATTTGTTCAGTAAACTGTAAAGACAGCATCTGTGTTATTTTGTTTCACAGATTATTGTTTCTGCATATTTCATAAACATAATGTGGCAGTAAATTAAAATCCTAAAGGTTGTTTTTCGGCCTCAGTTCTCAAAAAAATCCCACAATACAGAAAAAAAAAACTTTGAAGACCAAAGATCTGTATCGCAGTATCAGTCTTACTGTGATGTATTTGTATTTGTTCTAAATATACTCCCACTGCAGACAGACAGTAGTAGGCAGACTTTACACAAACTGGGAGTGATAACTGGGAAATACTTTATGTGCATCCACACAAATATAGTCACAGATATAACCTGTTAAAATATCCATGCAGTGAAGTCATATCAGCTTTAATGTATTTTTATTACTATAACCAAGCGTTATCTTTATTAATGTTCGAATAAATGTACATCCACATCCCTACAAGTCTCTGTAGTCACTGAGAGGAAATTCCATCCCAACTGAGGGAGCTGACTCAGCTCAAAATCAGGGTCTTTTTCAGTGTTAAGATTTTTTTTTCCATTATTCATGATAGCACTGGCAGCAAAGCGATGGAAAATGATGGATCAGTAAAGGGCACCAAGAATGTAGCGGAGGAGCAAGAATGCTGAAAAGATAATAAAATAATATTAAAATAAGAGAGACACTGTCAAAGACTGAGTGAGATAAGTCTGGAAGAAGGATTAGGGATAGAGTAGGGAGTAGTCGAGGAAAGAGATATGACAGGCCTGAGTTGCTTCAGAGGACCACATAGAGCAGATGGGAAGCAGAAGAGAAATAGAGATAGAAGAGATTGTCTCTAATGCTGATAGACTGAAGAAATAACAAAAAAAATGTGGCTGGGATTTGATAAGTGTCATTTATATCCTGGTAATTCAGTTCTACTTCCTGCTTTTGCACCAACAGGAAGAAGTCAACCTGTTACTGGCTTATCGACCAGCTCCACACCTGTCTCGCAGGTCTAAACCTAGTTAAACGCAATGGCTTTGCTCAGCACCATTCTACTCCAAAACAAGCTGCTGACCTAACAAAACAAGTGGACTGAAACATCACTCATATTGCTGAGTCCTCATTCTGAGGACTTTAGTTCGTCTTCATTTGTTCATAGTGTTCCTTCAGTGTTGAGAGAAAAAGAGGTGGGATACATCTGTTGCTCAGAAAGTCATTAGCAGCTTCAGGCTGTGCTGAAGAGCCTCATTCACATATCCTTGTCTGTGAAGATGCATATGTGGAAGAGATTAGTAAATACAGTGAGGAAACTAACTAACTAAGATGTGTGGAATGAAGTAATGAAAAAAGATGGATATGGAGGCCTTTTTTCCCCTCCCTGTGTGAGCTTAATGGCATTTTTTTCTGCTCTTCCTTGGTGTAACATAATGTAACTTTCTGTTCTCTGGATGGAAATCCCAAGCTCAAAACAAATGGTGTTAAGACCGAGGGATTGGGACAGGACTCGCAAATTGCATGTATTTTGTTAGAGAATAAAGGAAGCACCAGCTCCACAGTTAATGCCGTTGCTTTAGAGTGATGCAAAAAATAAATTAGTTTGCCGTTGTTCTTTGAGGAGGCAGATTTGGGGTGCTTTTGTTTGCATGCTTACTGAAACAACCACGTATCAATTGACAGAGAGATAAAGAGACTTTGGCGCACAGTTTTTTGGTAGTTCAGTCAGTCTTTAGATTGGCTGGAAGAACAAATGCTTCACAAAGATGTGTGTGAAAGGTTACTGAGTTAATGAGGCCTTTGTAAACACAAGCATTTTGCCTTCCCATCTTCTAACTGAAAGCAGTGCCTGTCAAATTATAAAGTTAAACAGTCAGTCTTTCCTTAAATCAGGCTAATAATAATGGTTCTCTGTTGTTTTTGTAAACCTCAGCAATACTACCCATGTTAAGCACAGTCAGGTTTGTTAGTAATATAACCCTGATTAGTGATTGTCTCCTCAAAATCCTCTTTGTACCCAGGATTGAGACGATCATACGTAGACTTGAGCGTTGTACACGGTCCCATTCATTTGAGCTTGAATTATAAAAAAGTCTATTTGCATCTTCCCTCTCAGGGCGGATGCTTCCCTACAGCTTACCTGTCCAGTGATTAAACATTAATAAGCCCATAATTAAAAAGTTATCAGTCTAAATTGCCTCAGGCAGACAGTGACACTTGCAGTCAGGGTTAAAATTCTTCTTGCTCTGCCAGTGATTTCTCTCAGTTCTGGAGGTGGTCCAAATAAAGAAAGAACCTAAGGGGAATCTTATGGGTGAATACAAATCTTCTTGCTGCTGCTTTCAACTTGAACAGCAATCCTGTGGATCTTTCAGGGATTTACACGGTGAAAATTGTAATAAGTTTCAGTCTTGGGCAAAATCTCTTTAGGGAGATGGAAATTTCAGCGCTTGAACCTTTCTGCTTCTCTTTTTAAGGCAAGGATGCGTGCATATTTATATCTGTAAGTCACTGTTGGTGCAGTGGTTATGGAAATGACAAGTACCATATTTCAGTTTTATCATAATCAACATGATGATTTACATTTACAAGAATGACCAGTGAGGCTGTACAATGGTGTGAAATAGTGTTTGCCCCTGTTTTCTTCTGTGTTTTTCATACTTAAATGTTTCAGACCATCAAACAAATGTAAATGCTAGACAAAGATAATACAAGTAAACACAAAATGCAGTTTTTAAATGAAGGTGTTTATTATTAAGGGGAAAATAAATCTAAACCTGCATGGCCCTGTGTGAAAAAGTGATTGCCCCCTAAACCTGATAACGGGTTTTTGCCACCCTTAGCAGCAACAAGAAGGAATCTTGGCCCACTCATCTTTGCAGAATTGTTGTAATTCAGCCACACTGGTGGCTGAATTACACCTTTTTAAGGTCACGCCACAGCATCTTACTCAATTTCAGGTCAGGACGTTGACTAGGCCACTCCAAAGTCCTCATTTTGTGTTTCAGAGGTGGACTTGCTGGTGTGTTTTGGATCATTGTCCTGTTGCAGAACCCAAGTGCACTTCAGCTGGAGGTCACAAACAGATATCCTGACATTCTCCTTCAGGATGTTTTGGTAGACACCAGAATTCATGGTTCCACTGACCACAGCAAGTCTTCCAGGTCCATATGCAGCTAAAGAGCTCCAGATCATCACTCTACCACCACCATATTTTACTCCTTGTATGATGTTCCTTTTCTGATGTTGTGAAATGCTTTGTTAGTTTTATGCCAAATGTAACAGGACTCAAACCTTCCAAAATAAAATGTTCAGCTCACAGAGTATTTCCCCAAAAGTCTTGGGGATCATTAAGATGTTTCTTGGCAAATGTGAGACAAGCCTGTTTTTCTCCTTGAACTCTTCGGTGGATATCATTTTTGCCAGTCTCTTTCTTATTGTTGAATCATAAACTCTGACCTTAACTGAGACATGTGAAGCCTGTGGTTCTTTAATGTTGTTCTGAGTTTCTTTGTGACCTCCGGGATGAGTATTCGATGTACTCTTGAAGTAATTTTGGTCGTCCAGTCGCTCCTGGGAAGGTTTACCACTGTTCCATGTTTTCTCCATTTGTGAATAATGGCTCTCACAATGGTTCACTGGATTCCCAAAGCCTTTGAAATGGCTTTGTAACCCTTTTCAGACTGATCGACGGCAGTGACTTTGTTTCTCAGCTGTTTCTTTAGATCGTGGCATGATGTGTTGCTTTTTGAGATCTTTTAGCCCGCTTCACTTTGTCAGACAGGGTCTATTTAAGTGATTCAACAGATCTGCGAGTAACCAGGCCTGACTGTGTTTAGTGAAACTGAACTCAGCTCTCCAAACAATGTGGTTAATCACAGTTAATTCATGATTTAACAAGAGGGTCAATTATTTTTTCGTACAGGACCAGGTAGGTTTGGAAAACTTTTCTCCCTTAATCAATGAAATCATCATTTAAAAACTGCATTTTGTATTTACTCAGGTTATCTTTGTCTAATATTAAAATTTGTTTGATGATCTGAAACTTTTAGTTGTGACAAATATGCAAAACACTAGGAAATCAGGAAAGGGGCAAACACTGTATCTCACCACTGTATGTAGCCTGGATAATGTCATTAATCAAGGGGGAAATCATAGAACAGATGATTCTGGACCCCTTCTACAGTATTGATTGTTTGACTTACTGTGAAAATACTTTTCTAATATTTTGTCTTTGGTTTGCAATTTTTTTAAAACTGCAATAGCACTGAAATAATATTAACAGTCCCCAGAGCTGTGTTTGTTTGAAAGTCTGCTGCTGTGATTCAGCCTTCAACTGTAGGACCAGGGCCCTTCCTTGGCCTTGGCTAGCAGCAGCACTTTTCCTTCCCTTTGACAACCGCTAATGCGCTTTGCTCGTACAAGGTCACACTGTCCCAGAATGACAGAGTTGGCCTGAACACAGAGCTCAGTCCAAACGTCTGCTCTCCTCAGAACACGTTCCAATGCCTGTCTGCTGTAATCAGTGTTCGAGGCAGGTCATCCGTTTGTTGCTGGAAATTGTAACACTCAATTTGACCTATCAGCTTCGCCATCAGTAACATGAATCTGCAAGTGTATTTGGCTCGACTTTTAATGGCATTGGCACAGGGGCCTGTGGAACATCTGGGCTTCCCAGGCAGAGGTTGAGTCATGTTGATTGTTGAACGCAAGCATTGCCGGGATGTCGCTCACGCTCTCTCCTTTCATTGCACATGCATCCTCAGTAAGTCCTTCCTCCCCCCCTCCACCAAGGTAAGCCCAGTAAGAGTGGTATGGTTTTTCTCACAGAGGGCTCGTCCTGCTGCTCATGATGTGAACTGATGAGGGCTGTCAGCGCTTAGCGCATCAAGCTAATCTCATAACACTGCTTGTGCATGGGAGTCTTAGCGTCTGCACTAGCTCAACCTTAATTTTATGAACTCACATAGCTGTGCATCTCACCTAATGACATTAGTGTCAAATGGTTTGATAAAGATGGGTGACCTCCTACTTGATTAGTTCTAACTGTTACTCCCTCTACTGCCACACACACGTACACATACACAGATTCTACCCCACCTGCTGAGATCTAATGAACTTAATGGTTGTTCTGTGAAAGGACAGAAGGACTAAAATCACCTGGTGCAGAAGAATAGAGAAAGGAAGATACAGTGAGAGGCAGCTGCAGTCAAATACCATGGTAAATGCCATATTTTACTGCTGTGACCTTCATAGTTATTGGCTTTTCCTGCAATAAAGTTGTTATTACTATGCACTACCCACATTGTTACTGTTTGCATACATTTTACAGCACTGACATTCTATGCCTTTCCTCATAGCGAGTCTCTAGCTGTCCTTATAGGTTTTCTTTTTCTCATTTTTAATTAATTTCACCAAATCAAATATGCGAAACTATTACATTATGAAGTTAGTGTCTTTGTAGACTTTGTCAGTACAGCTTTAAGGTCTGTATAAAATTTGTGATTTTTGCAGTCAAACATTATGTTGTCTTTGTCCTTGGATTTTTTTTTTCTCTTTGAAGGTTGTTTCTGTCATCTCAGTCTTGGTGATTCTTTCAGACTCACTATTGACTCTTTCATCCTCTGCCAAAGTCATAAAATGTGACTTTTTTTTTCTTGATGAAAGACACGCGGCAAATGTGAAAATATCTCAAGTTAGAAAGCGTGCATTCTTGAACAGAGACTTTTTACATGCTTGATTTGATTTCTCCTTTGATTTAGAAATATTATGTTCTTTTATTATACTCGTGCTTTATTACATTTCATCACCTAGTTTGCAGTTATTCGCGGTTATTTACAATCAGTTGATAAACTCTAGTTGTAAACACTTAGCATTCATAACAGTTGCCTTCATGGCTTGCTCTAATTTTCAGTCTGCAGTTTTGTGAGCTGCATCTGACTCAAATAATATAATATGAAATGGCTAGCAAACTACTGATGGTTTAAAATTCACCTCTATCTGCTTTATCATCCAAAAACTATGATTACTCTTAAACTACATTAACAAAGAAGAACAAATAACTTTTTTTTAACGTACAATTAGCCTTAATTTCTCTGATACTTGATCAGCAATATTAAATATGTGCCCCAATGACCAAATCAGGTCTGTAAAAGGGACCTGCTTAATAGTTTGGTGAAAACTGCACAGGAGGAGAGGAAAAATTATCAGGCTTTTCATTAGGTAGCCATTGCAAGTTATAAATGGATCAGGTCACTGCTTGTACTGTCAGCCACATAGATCAGGCTTAAGCACAGAATCCCACCCAGCTTCTTTTTAAACCTCCTGTTTGTGAAGTGCAACCATTTAGAAGTTTTATCAAAAGGTAAACAATTTAAACCTACACATTTTAGACACCTCCCGGACCGAAGCCTACTCAAAGCATGAACCATCTTTTTGAGGTCGCAGCATCTCAATCGGTTTCAGGTCAGGACGTCGACTAGGCCACTCCAAAGTCCTCATTTTGTGTTTCAGAGGTGGACTTGCTGGTGTGTTTTGGATCATTGTCCTGTTGCAGAACCCAAGTGCACTTCAGCTGGAGGTCACAAACAGATATCCTGACATTCTCCTTCAGGATGTTTTGGTAGACACCAGAATTCATGGTTCCACTGACCACAGTGGAACCATGAATAATTAAATTATGTAGTTGGAAACTAGGAGAATTACTGCATTTCTGTTTAGCTTTTGACTTGTGTCATTTTGTCAATTAAGTGCTGCTGATATTAATTTTTTTGCATTTTGTGATTTATACATTATGTTGTGCCTTAAGCAATAATAATAGTAACTTGTAAAATTGCCATGACCTGTTTAATCCTCACTTTATTAGATTCATAGATTGGAGAAAAGAAAAAACAAAAAACACATGTTAGTGCAAATGTATGTGGTCCATTTGTATTCCTAAGTCATAGCATCTCATGTTAAATTAGAAATGAGACAAAAGTGTGTGGAGCTACGTAAAGTCTCTTTTTGTGGACTCAGCATGTTTGTTTTAACTTTTCGTGGTTTGTGGTTGTGGTTGCAGAGTTCCTAGTCAATGTGAGTTTCAAAATGTATCAATTTTCCCAGATAAATCCCCTGGGTAATCTCAGAATCATTGTTTCAATCTGTCTTTATTCCCTATGGACCCGAGTGCTGACGTGTGACAATGATCAAGGAGGGGGGGAGGGCTCAGTCATTTATGGCTGTGGTATACAGTAGCAAATACTGCTTGCTGCAAATTGATTGCCCTGGGGCTCAGGAAAGCATATACTGTATCAGAGCAATTGGAATGTTACACCTTTGTCTAATCTTTATTTTCATTTGTCAGCAAGTACTAGTTTTCTCTAGTATGCCATGAAATAAATCTATATTAACTACTTTTCATGTCATGTGTGATAACACTTTTAATGTGTCCACTATGGTTTCATGATTTTCCAATAAACTCTTTTATTTTTATATGAAGGCCAACGCAGGGATCTGCATCTCTAACGTTCTAGGTAAGTTCGAATCCACAAGCTACAGTGCTTTGAAAAAGTATTTGCCCCCCTCAGATTTCTCAGAGTTTTGCACATTTCTCACACAAGATTAAGGTCATAAAACAAATTTTCATATTAGACAAAGATAACCCAAATAAATGCAAAATGCAGTTTTTACATAATTTCACATATTAAAGGAAAACAGTTATCCAAGCCTACCTGACCCTGTGTGAAAAAGTAATTGTCCCCTAATAACTGGTTGTGCCAACCTTGGCAGCAAGAACTGCAGTCAGCAGTGATAACTGGCAGTGAGTCTTACATATCACTGTGGAGGAATTTGGACCTACTCTTCTTTGCAGAATTCAAATGTGTTAGAGGGTTTTCGAGCATGAATGGCCTGTTTAAGGTTATGCCAAAGCATCTCCAGACTTGACTAGGTCATTCTAAAAAGAAAAACCTTCTTTTTTTGAACAATTTAAAGGTGGACTTGCAGGATCATTGTCCTGCTGCGTTACAAAAATCCACTCAAGCTTTAGGGAACAATCCTGATATTCAGGAGTTTCTGTTAGCAGCAAAGCAACCCCAGACCATCACACTACTACCACCATGTTTGATGTTGCTATCACACTTATCTCATAAAGTGCTTGACTTTTGTCTCTTAAGAATATTTTCCCAAAAGTCTTGGATCATCAAGATGTAAAATGTGAGACTTTAATTAAATTCCATTTAATTCAGTTTTATTTATATAGCACCAAATCAAAATATAAAAGATCCTCTGCTTTATCTGGCTAACCTACTTGGTACGATGCCCTACCTAGACTATCATTCAGAATTTTGTTTATTTATTTATTGCCTAATGTATGGTTTGCAAATACATAGGCAGTTTTTGTAGCATATTTTCCTATAAATTGTCATTTAAATGTACATTACCAATTTGATTATTATCACAGAAATTGATTTCTCCAGGGGCAAACTTTGCTGCAGGTTACTGTAAATGACTTTTAGGGCTCTATTATAAATCTGTTTAATTTCTCCAAGCACTGGTCATCTGCAGTGAAATTTAGTTTGTTTAGTTTATTTCTCACTAATGTGTAATGTCATGCTTGCCTTCTTGCTTTATATCTGTATTTGTTAAAGATTGTGTATCGGTAAACATTTTTGATTGATGCACATATCTCTTGTTTGTTAAGCCGTACAGATCATTTGTGATGTGTTAGAGCTAATTATATTGCAGTTTTTATGTTTGTGCTCTCCCTTAGAAAACAACTAAGGTAAAGGAAGGTGAACTTCTGTTCAAAACTCTTGGGAAGTCTGAGCGTGATTAACAGCTTCACCGTTGTCTGATTTGATTTACGACATCAACTTTTTCTTTTCTGAATTATTTGACACTTTGGAAAGCTTTGCTTTCTAACTAGTCTTCTGAACAATGTAGGCAGCAGGGCACGGTGGCAGCGTTCCAATACTTCTGATTCTACCAACCTGTACACCACATCCTGCTGATATCCAGTCAGTGTAATTAAACCATGTAGCCAAACTGGGATACATAGTCATGAATATAAGTCATGAATATAACTCACCCATCTTTTTATCTGTCTCTGAGAAGAAGTGAGTCATTTAGATAACTTAGTACCTGCAAAATTGCCTCCCGCATTGTTTTTCTCTTTGGAGTTTCTGTGGTTGCCATGGTGACACAGCGAGCCATAGCAGCAAGATGAAAAAGCTCAACCGTCATAAATTCAGACAGCAGACGTAGTGTTTACATTGAAAACAATGGAGGTGACAACAGCATCTACTCACTGTCTGAAAGCACATTTAGGGCCAGTCATCTGCGGCTCATTTTCTGTTTCTCGGTGCAGACACATCATGTGTTGAAAAACCGCATCACTTCCAAAAGCTGGTGGATCTAAAGCGTCGCCTGTATCACACAAAAAGCTGTTCACTGGTCTGCAGATAGTTTTAATTTGAAGCAGCAGCAGAAATGTTGCATTCGTGTAAACAGTAATTTAATAAGACTTTAATGCAATAGTAAAACGCATCAGTGGTAGGGTAACGTGAGGTAGATGAAAGAGTAAAAAGCTTGAAGCTAGATAATGTGTTAGTAAAGCACATATAGGTAGGAGTCTCTAACAATTCTGGCATGTGCCCATTTTAGTTTTTACAATGGATATTCATGTCTTTGGTAAGTATTCTTCCTTTTATTTAATTGTTTTTGTAGAAAAAATATGGTTATATGTGGACAGACAGGAGTGGTACAATTTGTATGAAGAATATGTTTTGGGAAAAAATGCAGTAACACTCTTTCTCTTTGTCCACTGCAACCTTTTAGAACATTTTGGCAATCTTTTGACAGCCGTGTGCCGAGTGGTGCAAAGCTTGAACCGTAGACATGTTTGATATTTGTTATGGCTTTAAAAATTATGTTGTGACTACAGTCAGATTCAATTAGGCTACAGTTTCTGACTGAGGAAATGACTGAATAACTCAATGAGGACAGGATGCCAAAAAAGAGAAATAAAAGAAATAACCTGAACCTAAACTTTACAACAATATCCAAAACCATGTTGATTGCATACACAGTAGATTGATTTATTTTTTTTTTTAATTTAATGTGACGATTGACATTTAGAAACCATCATACTGGGTTGTTTTTGTCGAACAGGCCACCATATGCGCCCCAGCCGCCATCCATCTGGCTTGTTGGCTTGCCCTTCCTCCCCTCAAACACATTTTAGGCACAGAAATGTACTTGTTTGAAGGCCCGATTAGCTAAAAATGACAACTTTTGCTTTTGCTATGATCACCAAACATGTGTTGAAGCTAATCACTTTAGTCCAAGACATGACTTAACTAAAGTCAAGACGCAGCAATGCATGTTTGGGTTGAGCGCACCACAACTGAAGCAGATTTAGTTCATCGTGTCAGTTTCAGATATTTTCCTTGTGTTATTTATCATAGTTTACCACCTTTGTTTTTTTTTTTTTTTTTTAAATTGTTTTGAACG
>VUQG01017885.1:7447-24677 GCA_015106755.1 Etia nguti
TGGTCTTAATCAGCTCACTGAGTTCGTCCATATTGTGCAAACACCGGCCGTTCCCCGTGATAACCAGCTGTGAAACCCTGTCACTTCCACCGTGGTTCCATTGGCATCAATATGTTTTGTAAAACAAAACAGCCATTTCACATCAGGATAAAGCTAGGAACATGAGAATGAGGTCACCACTCATCATATGGCCTGGAAAAAGTGATATTTTAATTTGATTTTTTTTCCTATCTGTTTTTAATATGAATTAATGTTAAAAACCAAAATGTCTTATAGATAATAGTGCATTTTTCTGACCTATCGCTCTGTTTACTCTGACAGGTGGACTACAAGGCAGATGAGTGGCTAATGAAGAACATGGACCCTCTGAATGACAATGTGGCGACACTTCTTCATCAGTCAACTGACAAGTTTGTGGCTGAACTTTGGAAGGATGGTAACGTACCAGCTACTTATCTCTGAAAGCTTAAGTCAGCTGTAACAACTACAACCAACTGGTTCTATTAATACTTCCTGTAGTTCATTATGTTTGTACATGTTTGCTTTTCTACATCTACATGTCTGTCACTGAAGCCTACTAACAGCAGCAGCTGTCTGCCTCGTTGACCCTTTTCTAAGAGCGTCCCATCCTTGTCTCTCTCTCTCTGTGTTGTAGAGATTCAGACCATTCAAAGGGCCTCATTCTATGACAGTGTCACTAGTCTGGATGAGCCGGCAGGTGAATGACTGGGTCGTGCTGGGCCAGAATCATAGTTGAAAATGACCTGTTGGTACATTTCTGCCCAGATCTGGCTCTGTGCTTCATGCTTCAGCCAGTGCTGTCTGTCATAGCTGCAGTGGCTCCCATCTGCTTCCAGGCTGCATGGCTCCCTTGTCTCAGCCAAAAGCAGTAGTGCCCAGTTCCTAAATAAGCTAGAGTAGAATATAGTCATTGTCTCTCTTTAGTCGAACCAGCGTGCTTTAATTTGTTTCGGTGTGTTAGCGGGCTGACATGGGGTCTTGTGATCTTTGTATGTCCAGCTGCCCTGAAGCAAGCATCAAGAATCTAGTGTAGCTGTGTCTGAGTCTGATTGCTATTTATTCTTCCCTTTGTCCCCCTTCAGTGATTTGAAACATCCACGAGCAAATGAAGGATTTAAAACTCTAGTGAAGAATATTTAATAACATTACTTTCCCCCCTTCCTCCTGTCCCTAGACACAGTGGCAGAGAATTAAAACCAGATGTGGAATTTTGCTTTGGCTCTAAGCTCAGATATCACTGTGGAGGGTCCAGAAAGCAGGTCGTGTATCACCTCGGTTAAACTCAGGAGTCTGTGATTATAATTATGATTTAACTGCTGGGATGTTAATAAATAGTGATGGGGGAAAATATCAATCACAGCATATTGTATTCCTCCCTCTTGCAGGACGATTATTAAAACTTACAGGGACTCTAAACTCGTTCCCCCTCCAGCCTGACTCATCAACTGAATAAACTGAACTGACACATTACTGAATGATATTACTGAATAATATTGATAGACAAAGGTATCTGTATAGAATAAGTAATTCTTGCTTTTTGGCACTTTTCCAGTTTTTAAGATATAATTTATTTTGAACCAGTTTCTTCTTGTTACATTTTGTAATGTAGTATGGTGAGCTACTTAAGACACACCCCTTTTTATAAGTGACATATGGGTCAGTCCACTTCCCCCCACCCCCTGATAAGACTTTTCCAGTACTGTACCAAACAAATCAGCTGATTCTAAGGAGGTCACCTGTTATATTAGATGACCCAAAGTCTGTGTTTAATCAGGTATTAAGACGTACAGGTTTTAGGTTTTGTCTGTGAAGCTTGTTTAAAGTTGTCTGTTGGAATAACTGTTGATCACATCCTGTGGTCCATTGTAACAGGAAGAGACGGGGCTGTCTTACTGCTTACATGACGTGAGTCTGAGTCTGTTTAACAGCTGGTTTCAGGTTTAGTTCAAAGTAGTATTTTCTGTTATACTGGAGGTTTTTTACACACAGCAGGCCTGTAAATAATAATATTGTACCAGAGGATACTGATGATGAAGGGTTTGGGTTTTTTTTGTTTGTTTGTTTCTTGAGGTCATTCAAAAGCAGAACGTTATAGCCAAAATACATCATGTTCCAGTTGTGGGTCTTAAATGAAGTTCAGACTCACAATAACATCTCATAAAGTTACCTCAGCTGCTCAAACCCACAAGCAAGTAGATCTTACAAGTACATGAAATCCTCTAAGCCAGGTCATCCCGCTGCCGTGGCCCTAACCTCCAAAAGTTATTGTTTTTTCCACAATCAAAACTGCTTCATCTTAAGAGAAAAAACCCTCAAAATTGCTGATGTTTATACTTAGGTATGTTCCTTCACAAGAGTAACTCGCACTGTAGTTTTTTTTTTAAGAAAGCATACACCATCCTGCTCTCAGAAATAACTAATAGAGCACCAAATCCACCACAAAATACACAGAAAACTGAACACTATATTAATCCAGCTGTTTTGGATCAAGCTGTTCTCTCTGTTTCCCACACATATATTTTACTGAGCCAGGCCACTTTAATATATTTTCCCGTCCCACTATTATGAAAAGAGACTAATTTTAGCGTTTTTTGTTTCTATTTTTTCATCCATCTAAGAAAATAACACCATCCATGATCAGTTTACTAACTGACAACCCCCTTGCTCTTATTTAGAAAGTTAAGTCACTGCTAACCAGCTACCCATGGCGTTTCCCATCTCGTGTTTCCCATAACGACTCGCTTGTTGGCAAAGTTGTTGTTGTTGTTGGTGTCCTCAAAATCATTTGGCAAGAGGATATCTTAAAGAGGCAGCTGATTATTACTGTTCAGTTATTTATTAATGTAAC
Source organism: Etia nguti (assembly GCA_015106755.1). Lineage (NCBI taxonomy): Eukaryota > Metazoa > Chordata > Actinopteri > Cichliformes > Cichlidae > Etia > Etia nguti. Next base: position 10,317 of record VUQG01017885.1, read on the forward strand.
AGGTGTAGTTCTCTCTTATTTTGCTAGTGATGGTTAACCCTGAGTTAACGCTCAGTGATGCTTTTTAAAAGAGTTATCAAAAAGTATATACAGTCTTTGCTGTCTTTTAGTTACGAAACTTTATTATTATAACTTTAACGTTATTATCTTAGCAGTATGATGGTGCAGGTTTTTTATCAAAAGCAGTGAAATATTGAAAAGCATGAATTTAGCCGCCATCAAACACCCACAGAAAGGTTCCTCTCACCACAGAGTCGTGTGTATACAGTGTTTAAACTAAGAAATAGTTTGGCTAAATGTTTCATCTCCACCTGCAGTAACCAGCGATACTTTTAGACTCTTGACTGCTGCTTTGGTAGACTGCCTTCATTTGATAGTTTTCACTCATCTGCACTCGTTCATGTAGCCACATTATGCCACCGTGCTGCTGCCAATTGTAACTTCAGTGACCATTTTAGAAATGCAGACTCAGGATAACATGTCCCTGTCTCCCCTCCAGTTGACCGCATCGTGGGCCTGGACCAGGTGGCAGGAATGAACGAGACAGCGTTTGGTGCCACCTACAAAACGAAAAAGGGCATGTTTCGTACAGTGGGACAGCTTTATAAAGAGTCACTCACTAAGCTCATGGCCACACTGAGGAACACCAACCCCAACTTTGTCCGCTGCATCATCCCCAACCACGAAAAAAGAGTAAATACTTTAACTTATCAGAAGTGGAAAGTCTGGGACTCCTTTAAAAAAAAAAAAAAAAGGGTAAAGTTTCTGTACTTAAGAGTGTATCATTTCCTCCTTCAGGCTGGTAAACTTGAGCCTCACCTGGTTCTGGACCAGCTCAGGTGTAACGGAGTCTTGGAGGGGATTCGTATCTGTAGACAGGGCTTCCCCAACCGCATCGTCTTCCAGGAGTTCAGACAGCGGTGAGAAACATCACATTTTTCTTTAGCTCTTTCTTTTTTCTTTCCAAAGAGAAAACTTTGACTTCATTCACACTTTGTTCTCTTTGCACACAGATATGAGATCCTTACACCCAATGCTATCCCCAAGGGTTTCATGGATGGGAAACAAGCCTGTGAGAGAATGGTAATGCTATCTTTCCTGATCCTGTGATGGCTGTTGGATATATACACCACTGCTGATAGGAGAACACTTCTGACACATCCAACAAACAAGTAAAACATACTTCAAGGCTCAGTCCACACTGATTCAAGGAAACTTTACATTTAACCCATAAACAGAAGCAAAAACATTTCACACCATTTACAGGTTTGAATATGCCCAGGGTGAGCACTGATTGGACAGTCAACCTTGGGGGGGCTGTTGTCAAAATGTTAATTTGTCTTTTTAAATGTTTTCTAAACTTGACTAGACAAGAGTTCTGGTTAATGCAACAGCTTTAAGTGTTAAAAAAAATTAGTCCACGTACCTCAAACCAAGACTGAAAATTCCCTCCATGCCACAAATGAATAGAGTTCCTGGGTCCAGAACGATTTCTGGATCTGAAATTTTGTGACATTTTCTTAGAAGCCATCGAACTACCAGTTTTCATTTTACCCCTCAGCCATAAAAGGCTGATGGGGTATTGGGTGACATGGACACCCAAGTTTGTGAATGCAATAACTCAAGAAGGACGTCATCTGGGATTTCCAACCTGATACCATATTTGTGTCTACTACAATGCTGAGGGGTAGCACAGTATTTTGTTGATTTTTATATGCATTTGTGTAGATGTCGCCTGAAATGTCCAACATGGCCTCGTCTTGCAATGGTAAAAAATCCTTCCAAAAATATTCCTTCATCCAGATCTGAATTAACTCCAAGAGTTAATCAGGCCTGACCTACGCTAAAAGTTTGTAACTTTTTCTGGGATCCTGCTAACAAACAGTCCAAACCAATCTATTAATCTCTGTGGCAGAGGTTGTTTAAGCCCATGCAGTTTATTCATCTACAACTTACTGTGTTCCTTTTATAGATCCAAGCCCTGGAGCTGGACCCCAACCTGTTCCGGATTGGTCAGAGTAAGATCTTCTTCAGAACTGGTGTTCTGGCTCATCTGGAGGAGGAGCGAGACCTGAAGATCACTGACATAATCATCTACTTCCAGTCCGTGTGCCGTGGATACTTGGCCCGCAAGTGAGTCTTTATATTGCTGTATGTGCTGCTACATATGGGTTATTCCCATATTATAGTTTACATCCTACAGTCTACACTACTCGGTAGTTTGCGCTCGCCTTCCTTTCCTGTACTCTCTGGCTGACCTCCTTGTAGTATTGCTAGTAAGTCACCTGTCACATGCTTAAACAATCAGAGCCTCTAGCGGCTTCTTGTACCCCAGTGAATTAGTTTTTACGACTTCCTGGAGAGCCTATATTTTTGAGTTTCTCTGGTGAGAACAAATATAAGGGTTTGAGACCAAGAGTGCACTTTGAGATGGAGATCCAGCTGCTCAAACCAGCCCCAGTGGTGGTCTTAGACAACTGGCTGGGCAAGTGTAAATGTATCTGTGGTGTTTGTTTGCATGTTTATGTTAATGCTTCAAAATATTCCGTCATGTTTTATTAAGCCCATGGTATTCAACGTACTAAGAAAATCAAATAGAAGTGATGTGCAGGTCATCATTGTTATTGCAGCGCAAGGGAAGCAATAATTATTGTTCTTGTCTAAAATACAACGATGAAATGCTCAGCTGGAAAATGAGACCATTTTAATTAGGTAACTCTTGGTAATGGATCTGAAACGCTTTTCTGCTTTAGGGAGCGTTACGGCAAGTTTGAGCTCTGCGTCGATTTTACCTTTCCTGTTTGATTCACTCTCACAGGACTCATAATGTTGATTCAAGTGTAATTTATGGTCCGGAAAATGTTTCCGTCTGCATGCACGTTTATGTTGGGACAGCAGGCGGAGAGAGAACATCCCCCAAAGCAGACACGCCCCTGTGCAGTACTCCAAAACCCCAACTGTGTGTCACTGGATACGGACGACCTCTGCATCTGCCGAATGCTGATTCTTTGAAAAATGCTCAGAAATAAGGAAGGGAGAACAGTGGAGCTCACCGGGAATGGAAGAACTGTGGAAAAATCAAAAACTTCAAAAATCAGAAGATACAGCATGAAAGGCACACACAGTGGCTGCAGTGGACACTGTTCACTGTTTTTAACATTTCGCTGTTCTCCGCGGCTGGCTAACGGCCCAACAACAGCACGAACAAGAGTGGCCCACAGGCCAGTTGTAACACATACTTTGTACACTCCCTCTCTGCAGATGGGACATCCCCGAAGTGCCAGTGGAGAGCAAACATGCCACCATTGCTGAAACATAAAATTCGCCTTTAGGCTGCAGGAGGCTCCAAAAACGCTCCGTGGTTCCGAAAACGCACCATGCACTGCTCACCACAAAGTTGCACTCTTAACCACATAACTGCACTTACAGTCTTGTTTTTTAACTGGAAAGGTGGTGATATGTCTGCACCCTAACATATAAATTATTATTTTAAAAAAGTGGTCAATTACCAGTTATTCAGCTGTAGTGCAACAAAAAAAAAAAGCTCAGACATTGATCTCTCATTTTTTTCTCTTAGAGCCTTCGCTAAGAAGCAGCAGCAGCTGAGTGCCCTGAAGGTCCTGCAGAGGAACTGTGCTGCTTATTTGAAGCTGCGACACTGGCAGTGGTGGAGACTCTTCACCAAGGTGAGAACCGCGACACCAACCTCTGACAGCAAAAGATGGCTCCTATATCGCTTGTATCAGCCCTCCAACTCTGCTTCCCCTGAGGGGCTAAGCCCTAAAGCCCTACTTTTTCAGAAATCAGTGTTCCGATTGCTCTGGAAGAATTTCTTAATTCAAACAGTCTGTCAGTCTGTTTGCTATAACTCGTCTTGGTCCTAATCATGTTAATCCATTAATTACATTAGAGGGAATAATTACATATGGCAGGAAAGTGCTGATAATAATAAAAATACTACTTGCAGTGGTAAAACTACTGGTTTTCTACCATTAACCGACCAGTATGACCGTGAAAAAAGTGTTGTATTTATTCTGTTTGGTATTTACAATGTCTAATTGGTTCCTCTCTCACTCAGGTGAAGCCACTGCTGCAGGTCACCAGGCAGGAGGAGGAGCTGCAAGCCAAAGATGAGGAGCTGATAAAAGTGAAGGAGAGGCAACTTAAGGTGGAGAATGAGCTGGTGGAGATGGAGAGGAAACACCAGCAGGTAAAAATATGTCAACTTATAAGTAAATGTTTCTCCTGAATTATAATTTATTAAAATATATTGATAATGGGTTCAGGGAAATTACACGTTCATAGTTTTTGGAAGGACTTGTAGCCGTGAAGGTGGTACACATTTTCTGAACTGTTTCTTCTCTCCAGCTCCTCGAGGAGAAGAATATTTTAGCAGAGCAGCTCCACGCGGAGACGGAGCTGTTTGCCGAGGCTGAAGAGATGAGAGTTCGTCTCCTCTCCAGGAAGCAAGAGCTGGAGGAGATCCTTCATGACCTGGAGTCCAGGGTGGAGGAGGAGGAGGAGAGGAACCAGAGCCTGCAGAATGAGAAGAAGAAGATGCAGTCGCACATCCAGGTTTACGTCATCTCCTCTTCAGATTTCGAAACACAAACTTCTCTCATTCTTTTATTTGATGCTTCAACATCCAGCCAAGCGTTTACACTGTAACAATGGTGGATGCTCATTAAGTTTGAAATACTGAGGTTGGCGTACGAGCAGGTAGTTCCTGTATCCCATCATCTGTTTGTGAGAGATGATTTTTCTCATTTGAATATTAAATGATCCTAAAGACCCTTTTCCTTGTTTTATTTTTTAACCTTTGATTATTTTAAATGAGATATCTCTTTTGTTTGTGTTGTTCAGTCTGTATATTTAATGAAACCCAGAGAAGCTGATGAAGCAGATTAACTCTAAAGTGACGTGAAGCATTAAAATTATGATTTTGTTTTTTTCCCGTTGTGCTTCAAGATCACTTGGTCATAAATATTTAAACTGTACAGACGTGGTTGTGATTTGGGGCTTTAAAGAAATTAGCGTGTTAAACTTCCATCTGTATGGAAACTGCAGATTTTGGCGTCTTCACGTTACAAATCTTTGTGTGCCGTGTTTTCTTCCTATAGGACCTGGAGGAGCAGCTGGATGAGGAGGAAGCTGCAAGACAGAAGCTGCAGCTGGACAAAGTGACTGCTGAGTCGAAGATCAAGAAAATGGAGGAGGACATTTTGTTGCTGGAGGACCAAAACTCCAAGTTCCTCAAGGTGAGGCGATTATAGCTGGAAATGAAGGTTCAAACAAAACCCAGAAAGCAGAGGAAGCTCTTTAAGATGGAATCATTAAAGGTTTATCAGTAAATAAAGTTTTACTACTCTGCAGTCATGTCACAGAGTTAAATACACAGAAAGGCTGTAAGGAAGACGGAAGGCTTCCTTTCAAATACCATGAAGGTTGTTTGACAACATTCAAGTCAGTTATTAAAGCTGAATTAGGGATGTCTGTGGCTCAGGAGGTAGAGCATGTGGTCTACTAATCAGAAGGCTGGTAATGTGATCCCTGGCTACTCTAGCCTACATGCTAAAGCATGCTTGGGCAAGATGTTGAACCCTGAGTTGCTCCTGATGTGTTCATCAGAGCGTGACTGTTAGATAGAAAGATAGATAGAATGCTGCTAGTGTGAATGAGTGAACAAAACGTGTTTAAACTTTATGTTAACACAATGGACATCAGAGAGAGCAATAAATGACACTGTATGCTGTTCCTCAAACATCTGAGCGAAACGTTTAGAAACTGAAGTCTGTTATTACAGTGAGTAGTTAATAAGTGAACACGGGGCTGATGCTAGACAGAAACAAGTACAAACTCAGACTGAGGAACGCCTTAAAACTCTGATTAGCATCGGCTGCAGCTCTTCCTCTGCCTGGCGGTGATGCGTCGCCTGCTACCTTCAGTAGCAGCCTGTGCAATGAAGGGTGCTGCTGTCTACCATCTGCTTTCTAATCTCATCACAAAGCTAAATAGAGGAAATGGTTAGCTGTATGGCACAGTTAATAGATGGTGTTGGTTATAGTCCCACCAGATAATAAGACTTTGAAGCTCATGACTGTTTCTCCTCATTGATCTGTCTGTTCTCTGCAGTAAAGTGTAATGACTCAGATAAAGTAGAAGGTCCTGCAATGTTTCAGTCAGTGATTACAGTTTATTATACTAGATTCTGATATTTGGAATGTTATTCTGCAAATTATAAATGTGTATGGAGAGCTGTTTATTTACGTTTCAATCAATTTGGTGTGTAACCAAACTTGTAAATGTGTGCAGAGAGAGAAGTCTGGATGCTCATGTTAAACACAGCCAAAGTTTCAAAGAATGAGCTGAAAGATAAAAACACTCAGTCTCAGATATTTGTTTCTACTTTTGGGTTCGAATTATGTCTGAGAGAGCGAGCCGCTACCATCTCACCATCATCTCAGGCACACAGCTCCAGGCATCACTTGGCTGCCTCTTAAACCCTTTCTCTGTTTTTTTGAGAGGGGCAGCCAATCAGAAGAAAGTTTGTTTGAAACATTGGGTTAGCTAAGAGGGAAGAAACCGAGGCCCAGTAAAAGATTATTGAGATATTGAGATATTTAATTGACTTAATTCTGGGGTTTTGGTTGGAGGCTCTCAGTATTTCAGAAGTATCCATGGACTGACCCCCTGGCATAAAAGTACTGAGACCTTTTCGTGTTTATACAGCAGTTGCAGGTCTTGAGTCTTGATGTTTTTGTTTTTTTTAACCCAACAGGAGAAGAAGCTGTTGGAGGACAGGATCGCCGAGATGACCTCCCAGCTGACCGAGGAGGAGGAAAAAGCAAAGAATCTCGGCAAGGTCAAGAACAAGCAGGAGATGATGATGGTTGACCTGGAGGGTAAGATGCTACCAGTTGGCTGTTACCGGCTCCATGTGGGGTCCAAAAATAGGAAATGTCTAGCAGGACAGACACAAAACAGGGCTTTGTGTAAAGGGTAGACGGGGGGGAGTGTTGGATTTTAAATAAACCAGCAAGATCAAAACGTCATAAAAACAGAACAGCACAGAGGTCAGTTGGGACATGCAGTATGACTGTTAATGATTTAGTGTTTACAACTGTACAGCGAGTTAATTGGCAGCTAATATGATTACATGTTTGTGTTTTGACACTTTCTTAATTGCGTTTTCCTTGTATGGCTGCTGCACAACTTGTGACCTTACTCAATGATAATAAAAAAAGTTTAACTCCAAACAGAAAAGTTTGTTATGATCAGTGACCACGTTTGTATTCCTGTTTCTGAAATGTGTTGATATTGCATGTGGTTGTGTTTTCCTTTAGAGCGTTTAAAGAAAGAGGAGAAAACACGTCAGGAGCTGGAGAAAGCCAAACGCAAGCTGGACGCCGAGACGACCGACCTGCAGGACCAGATTGCGGAGCTTCAGGCACAGATAGAGGAGCTGAAGATCCAGCTGGCCAAAAAGGAGGAGGAGCTGCAGGCTGCTCTGGCCAGGTCAGTCACAAACATTAAAATGAGTGCGTCACACAACCTCTGTGAAACGTAAACACTGTCCCAGCACAAAACCGCCTCTTAAAAAATATTTTAAAAAAGCCAGTATGAGAATTTACTGAGAGGTGCAGTGTTGGTTTAGTGACTGAATGGCGTGGACACGGGTATTATTATTGCAGCTTGCCTCATTGTAAATGTGTTTGTAGGTGAAATCACAAACAGGATTTCTTGATGTTTGCAGCAGAGAACTGCAGATTCCACTGACTAAGAGCACTTTCATTTTCATTTGAGCCTATCACTAGGTTGAATGAACGACCCATTCTTCTTCTCTTTTTTTTTGCGACTGCTCGTGGTCTTCACAAGTATTATTTAAACCCATTCCCTGTCATTCTCGATTTCTGTTGGGTTTGCAAACATTCATCACACCACGAGTGCTCCCTGGCTGGCACACATGCACCACACAAGCCATAGAAAAGAATCGGTTTCAGGTGGCAGCACTGCTCGTGCTCTTTTCTATGTGACGGGCCCTAACGCAGAAAAATGTCACGTTTATGTTTAGAAACTGAACTCTGTTATCACGAAATAAATGTTTATTTCATAATTAGATCTAGTTAAATATTCTAGACTTGGTTTGAGCTCAGCAGCAGTGAATCAGATTGAGAACAAAGCTCACGATTTTGTTTTTTCGCCACATTAAAAAAAACCAAAAAAACCATTTTGCTGAAGTATTTTTACAGCTGCTCTCTGCAAACCTACGCTTGTGTGGTAATGTTTAACTGCTAGTGTTGCTCATTTCAAGAACATAAATCCTCACACGCATCTGCACAGTACTGCACTGCCTCCCGTTTCCATGACAACAGCACTCCATCGTGAGACTGAAATAACCATTCAATAACAGACACACGTGCAACTGTGAATTTAAAGCGGCGAACGTTCTTCAGCACTCAGGCACTCTGCGGCGTTTCCTCTCAGCGACGGCGGCTCGGACCTTTCATCTCGGGGGCAGCCGCGTCTGATTACAGGCAAACTGATGTTGATTGATGCGCTGTGTGCACAAGCAGTCAAGAGCTGGGATAAAATGGGCTGTCATTGCTTTTTAGCAACTCTTCCAGCAATAAGTTAAAGTTTTTATTAGCATTTAAAGCACATGATGTCACACAAGACAAACAGAGTAGGTTTATCACAGGCAGATGGATATATTCTGTTAATATTACTCCATGTTTCCCTCTGATTGCAGTGGGTTTATAAGATGAGCATACAGTTAACAGGTGTTAATTAATCCACTGTAGGCAATGTTCAGTAGTGACTGTATGTGAAGTTGTATGAATGGGGGAGATGTTAAAATTTGGTTTTAATATAATCCACAAAGAGTTTCTTTCTTTTCTTAAGATGGATCATGAGTCATATGGAGTGAATATTAGCTTCTCATACTTTAGATGTTGCATCTTCTCCACCTGGTACTGTTTGCGTCTAACCTCCAGCTAAATAGGTTCTTTATATATTAATTATCCGAAGCGGTTAAATGTCCACATTTGCTTTTATGTTTGATTTTTTTTTTTCCATATTTATCCTTCATAAAACTGCTAATGAGGTAAACAGCTGTGGAGGTGTTTTCCTCTGAAGGTCAGCTCTGATCACTTTATTGCGACTTCTCAGTGCTCCCCTCCGTTCAGCAGACACGGGGTTTGATGGTAAACATCTGCCCGACTAATTTCACACACAGAAGTCATCGGTTTAGTCACAGCTGCACATAATTAGGCTTTCATTAAAGCTGATGTGCCTCATTTTGAGTGCAGCAGCTATTTTGAGAACAATCCTGTCATCTTTGATAGTTTGGAAAACGGGGCATTGCAATTATATGGGAGTCATTAGTGCTTTTAATCAAAGCGCCGTCACCGTGTTAATTATAAAATTGAATCATTTTGACGCTCAGTGTGTTTAATCAGCAGATTTCTACATTAGTGAGGAATGTCGCAGCAACGCTGCAGCCAGCAAGAGGTTTACTTGGACGCACATCCAGCTGCAAACAAATCAGCAGACCCATCACATTTTCCTCTTCTGATGAGGAGCACACACACACATACACTCACACTCACACACAGCTTTAGCTGTAAACAGTTCACCACACTGCCACCATGTGTGCACAGGTGGCTATCTCAGCCATGGAAGGACAGCAGGGACTTACCTTTCATTGAATTCACATCATGTCTTTTTTTCCTCACTCAAACTCTGCACACAGTCATATTTGGTCATATTTTTGCTCTCAGTGGACTTTCCAGCTCATTAGTTGGTGTAAAACAGCAAACCACTGACAAGAAAAATGATTGCTTTCTTTTAGTACTTCACACATTACATTAATCAGGGAATTTTGCTGCAATGAGCTGCTACAGCTCTGTCATTGTTTGACGTCTGCATACATGTCGGTTCCTTGTAGTGTTGTGTCTGCGCCGACGGGTAACGTTACATCCACCTGGACCCTCGAGCTCACCCTGTGATGATGAAATTTACTGAACTCAAAACCAAAAAGGGGCCTTGCATACTTATGGGCATGAAAACATTAAATGCTAAGAATCTAAATTGCGTGAAGTGTAAAGAGCAGTGAAGGATGTTGAAGTGAGGAAGTCTGTTAAATGTCCTCTGGATGATGTCTGAATTCATCAGTTGAAGGTTTGAGGAAATGTTTGAATTTTATTTAATTCTCTTATTAAGACCTGCTCTGAAAAACTGACGTGCGTTGGTGCGTCTCCAACTAGGTGCGATGAGGAGTCTGTGCAAAAGAACAATGCTTTGAAGCAGATTCGGGAGCTGCAGGCACAGATAGCTGAGCTTCAGGAGGATCTGGAGTCTGAGAAGATGTGTCGAAGTAAAGCTGAGAAACTCAAGAGAGACCTGAGTGAGGAGCTGGAAGCTCTGAAGACCGAGCTGGAGGACACGCTGGATACCACGGCCGCCCAGCAGGAGCTCAGGTGCTTATTAAAGCTCATTTATCAATGATGATAAAATGAACCTCACAGTTGTTATACATCAGGTAGCACTAACTGTTCTATAGACTTTAGTCTGCGTCCATCTTTATATACAGTCCTGTGTTTTTAACCGTTTCCCTCATGGATGATCTCCAGGAGCAAGCGAGAGCAGGAGGTGGCAGAGCTGAAGAAGGCCATTGACGAGGAGACCAAAAACCACGAGGCTCAGATCCAGGACATGAGACAGAGGCACGCCACAGCACTCGAGGAACTGTCTGAACAGCTGGAGCAGGCCAAGAGGGTGAGCTGCACAAACCTTTCTAAGCTTTAAGGTCTTCAGTTTACTTCATACATGTCACTAAAAGCTTTTTTAATTTTTATTATTTTCTGTGCAGTTCAAGGCCAACCTGGAGAAGAACAAGCAGTGTCTGGAGAATGACAACAAAGAGCTGGTCTGTGAAGTGAAGGCTCTGCAGCAGGCAAAGACGGAGTCGGAGCACAAGAGGAAGAAGCTGGAGGCTCAGCTGCAGGAGTCATTGGCCAGGGCCACCGAGGTGGAGAGAGCCAAGGGAGAGCTGGCCGAGCGCTCGCACAAACTCCAGGTAAATGCCATCTCATTGTTGGGACTGATTTTTTTTTTTTTTTTTTTTAAAGGAAAGTTTTGTTTAACGTGTTTCCATTTGTTCGTCAGACGGAGCTGGACAACGTGTCTACTTTGCTGGAGGAGGCGGAGAAGAAGGGCGTTAAACTGGCTAAAGAAGTTGAAAACCTGAACAGCAAACTGCAAGACTCTGAGGTACAAAAGACCGTCAGCATCGATGTTTCTGCCTGAATGATTTGAGAGCTGCAGGAGACGTGTTCAGAAATCATCATTTTACCTGATAAATCATCTGTGGAGCAAGATTATTATGGTTAATTAAAACTAAGCAGAAATAAAACCACAAAAACGTTTAAGACAAGTAAATTGTTTATATATCTGTTCTCAAATTCTTAATGACAAATACGCCCATATTACAGATTTAAGAAGTAAAACCAACACTGAAGCTAAATAAACCTGAACTGACTTGAGAAATAAATAAAAACTAATAAAAAAACATAAACTCAATAACTAATAATCATTCTATGGAAGTATATTAATAGTTTGACACTTTTGGGTGCTGGTGATTTGTTCATATGTTTTAGACAAACCTCAGGTTGATCAACATTAAGCCTTCTAGTGAAACCAAGCAGCTTTCGCCTCTGTATTTTTCACACATACCCAACGAGGACAGCCTCTGCTAAAGTATCAGCGTATTAAGACTAAAACAGCTGTAACTGCTTTTCGTTTGTCTTTTGACTGTCGTTTTTGATTGTGGTTTTTGCACGTAGGAGTTGCGGCAGGAGGAGACGCGTCAGAAGCTGAACCTGAGCGGCCAAATCCGCCAGCTGGAGGCGGATAAGAACAACTTGCTGGAGCAGCAGGAAGAGGACGAGGAGGCACGACGCAGCCTTGAGAAACAGCTGCAGACCGTGCAGGCTCAGGTACATGTTCACGAGCACATCTGACGCACACAAACTAGTGAGGCAGAAACACCTTTGAGGTACCACTGAAGCCGAGTGCCAGGAGAAGGGCCCGGCAACCGTTTCCAGCTGTTTACCTGCTGTGAACACCTGTCACTAAGGTGCAGCACAGCGTGCAGACAGCTGTAACTCAGTGAGGCTTCACAGATAAATGAAGAGAAAATCTGAGTCACTTCAAAACATGTGGTTCAGATTAATAATTAATAAAACTATTATTAGAATCTCCAGGATCTGCAGGTAAACGTCAGCTGATGATCTCTCCAGCACACTCTCCTGGGACACCAAAGGTCACGTCACAAATATTTTTAAAATGTCTTTGTAGCTGTTTGAGACAAAGAAGAAGTTGGAGGAGGATGTGGGAGCAATGGAGGGTCTGGAGGAGGTGAAGAGGAAACTCCAGAAGGACATGGAGCTCACCAACCAGCGTCTGGAGGAGAAGACGATTTCTTTGGACAAGATGGAGAAGACTAAAAACCGACTGCAGCAGGAGCTGGATGACCAGATGGTGGAACTGGACCTCCAGAGACAGATTGTGTCCAACCTGGAAAAGAAGCAAAAGAAGTTTGACCAGGTACCGGAGATCAAACAGAGATGAAATATTGAAGGTCTCTTACAGTTTGTTCAATGTAATGAAGGCTCTGTTATCTGTGCTAGATGTTGGCTGAGGAGAAGACCATTTCTGCTCGTTACGCTGAAGAGCGCGATCGTGCCGAGGCCGAGGCCAGAGAGAAGGAGACCAAGGCTCTGTCGATGGCCAGAGCTCTGGAGGAGGCCTTGGAGGCCAAAGAGGAACTGGAGCGGTTTAACAAGCAGCTCCGTGCTGAAATGGAGGACCTGATGAGCTCCAAGGATGATGTGGGGAAGAATGTGAGTGACCTTTTGATCTCTCCAGTGATGCTGCTGATTAAGATATGTTCACATGTCAGAAATACCTGAAGACCTGAAATCTCAGGATTTCATACGTTTATTTTGCAGCTGTGTCACATTTTTGTCACTCCTCTGGCTGCTCACAGGTCCATGAACTGGAGAAGTCCAAGCGTACGCTGGAGCAGCAGGTGGAGGAGATGAGGACACAGCTGGAGGAACTGGAGGATGAGCTGCAGGCCACAGAAGATGCCAAACTCCGCCTGGAAGTCAACATGCAAGCCATGAAGGCTCAGTTTGACCGAGACCTGCAGGCCAGAGACGAGCAGGGCGAGGAGAAGAAAAGGGCGCTGGTCAAACAGGTACAAAGTGGCCGATGATCCTGAAGGATTGATGCTACATTTTTAATGTGCAGTTTATCTTCATTTACATCATCAGAATGCCAGTGTTTCCATTAAGTGTAAAAATAGTGGGCTGAAACTGACACACTCAGTGTTGTTTTTGTTTTCTTGCAGGTACGCGAGATGGAGGCGGAGCTGGAGGACGAGAGGAAGCAGAGATCTGTGGCTGTGGCAGCCAAGAAGAAGCTGGAGATGGACTTGAATGAACTGGAGGGTCAGATCGAAGCTGCCAACAAAGGCAGGGACGAGGCCATCAAACAGCTCCGGAAACTACAGGTACGCAAATGTTTGGTTCGTGACTGTCCTGATTTTCAATTATCTCAGTCTCTAAGCTGGTCCGTATCACGTTGCTGCTCCTGCAGGCTCAGATGAAGGACTACCAGAGGGAGCTGGAGGAGGCCCGAGCCTCCCGGGATGAGATCTTCGCCCAGTCCAAGGAGAACGAGAAGAAACTCAAGAGCCTGGAAGCTGAAATCTTGCAGCTTCAGGAGGTGGAGTTCTGACTTTCACTTAGCGATATGAGCTGCCTTTTGTGGTGATAATCAGAGTGATTTGTGTGTAACGTCTGAAATGCTGAATGATCTTGTGTGTGTGTCTGCGCAGGACCACGCAGCTTCAGAGAGGGCCCGTCGACATGCTGAACAGGAGAGGGATGAGCTGGCTGACGAGATCTCCAGCAGTGCTTCTGGAAAGTCAGTATGAACACGTAGTTTGTACAAGCTTCATATTAAAAATTAGCCGGGTTTTATGTGCCATCAGGGATTAAATGATTTGTTTTATAGTCTTAAATCGCTGTAAATCAGTAGAAATTTAATAGAAACTCTGCGTCAGGTCGTCACTGCTGGAGGAGAAGCGGAGGCTGGAGGCTCGCATCGCCCAGCTGGAGGAGGAGCTGGAGGAGGAGCAGGGCAACATGGAGCTGCTCAACGACCGCTTCAGAAAGGCCAACCTGCAGGTCAGCACACTAAATAATCAGCACTATCACAAACTTTATTTGGATGTGATACTATGGAAGCTCGTTTCCACCACTGAAAAAAAAAAAAAAAAAAAAATCCATAATT
>VUQG01017890.1:1424-11819 GCA_015106755.1 Etia nguti
TTTTTAACCTTTTCTAAGAGTTTGCACTGAGTTATGTGTTTGGAAGACTTTACATGCCATCGTAATGCACCAAATGTCTGTTACATGTTTGGCCTGAACACAGTTTTCCTCGCTTCCGTGCACGTTGGGATTATGTGCAGCCGTCTGAGAAACCTCTACTCTGCCTACTTGATCTGATCTAGTAAAGATATGCATTAGCACACTTAACTTTTTTTGGTATTACCGTAGTTTGACTTGCTGTTTTAAATCATTACCTTCTTGACCATTTTCCCTTTAACCAGCCCGCCTTATATCAGTTACTGAAGCTTTGTGAAGCGTGGTATGTGCTTCTTGAGTGATTTGCTAGTTTTATTAGCCTTTAACTCTGCGTGGTTTTCGTCCATTAACAGATGCAACTTTAGGTCCTAATTTTCTTCATTCCTTTGGAAAGTAATAATGAGATCTTTGATGTTCAAAGTTCAGGCAATCAGTGGTGATGAATGACGAAGAGGAGGTGAAGCGGAGGCTTTTGGCACAGATCCCTTGTTTAGAAATAGGGTAGTAGCTCTGGAGGTGAGCGTGTGTGTGTGTGTGTGTGTGTGTGTTTTCATGTAGGGATAATAGAGATCAGGGAGGAGGAGACACAGAGAAGATTAAGAGGGGTGGGAGAGAAAGGATAATAAGATGTGTGTTGGATCTTTTTCTTCTCTCAGCAGAGAGAGGATGGACAAACAAAATGAATGTATGTGTGTCTATGTGTGTTTGGGGGCGGGGTGTCTTTTAAGGTAAAAGAGCCTTGAAAAGTGTGCCAGTGGGTGGAAGGAGACCTTTTGCTTTCTATATCCAAACTTGGTGCGAGCATCAGATTCCCGTGCTGGTGCACACCAGGAATGTCCATATGTCCCTGGCTGGTAAACAGCACACTCCTTCTCTTTGTATCTGTTACAATGGAGCACCTTTCTTTGTTCGGTTCTTTTCTGAAGCACCGAAGAGCCAGACGCCGCTGTCTGTCCAGCCTATGTTGAGAGTTCTCATTTACTTTTTGCCTTTGTTTCACTCGTTTAATTTCGCTTTCACTTATAGTTTGGTTAGGTTCAGGAATTGTGAGGGTCATGGTTTGGGGTTAAAATGTGTTCATTCATAACATAAACCCAAACTGCTGGTAAGTGATATTTTTCTTTAAAAAAGGGGGATAGAGATCAAGTATCCATACATGGTGAGATGGGAATGAGGCTGATTTAGACATCATATTCATAAGTAACAGGACTGGTTAAATATATTAAAATGAGCCAGAACAATGGTAAACTCTAGGTCCTCATGTAAGCCGAGACATTCTGTAGCCTGTAAACTAAAGAAGAATCGTCTGATGAAGGTCTTTTCAGTATCTAACAGATTTTTATCTTCATTTGGAGACTTCTTCTTTCAGCACAACAGTGAGGGGGAAAAGTATAAAGTTCATTCAGACGGTTAAACATGAGGAGAATATTCAGGTGGTCAGTAATAGCAGAAAAGCATCTTAAGCACTTAAGGTTTTTAACTCTTGGGACCTTCCTCTTCTCCCTCTTGCCTTTTGTTCGGTCATTTCAACAGGTCTGAATAATAAGGCAGACAAAACCAAAGCACGCAAGGAATGCAAAAACTACAAAAATTGGCAACTAAAACAAACACAAAGTGGTTAAAATAAAGTAAGAACCTCTTATAAGCAGAGTTTCATTCATAATTTGCCAAACAAAGTAAAGTATGATGAGCAGTTTCTCTGTCCGACTTCTTATGACCAAATTGGGATCAGAAGAGAAATTCCTTTACGAGTCCCTCTGACTGCCACATTTATATCTCACCATGAGATCCCAGGACCGTTTGAACTGTGCCGCTTCCCTCTGCACTGAGGAGCGGTCAGGGGTTTAGAACAACACGCAGCACCCCCCTGATCTGCTGCTGACACTGCAACCCTGAGCTTTACTCTGTGTGCGCGCGTTTTACTCCACAGTCATTCATTCATCTGCTAACATTTTCCTACCCAGGTGCCCCTCTCTGCTGCACCAGGACAGCTCTGTCTGAGTGAGGGCCCATGGGTCAAAGGTCACATGTATGTCTAGTTCAGAGAGAGGAGGGGCATCTCAGTGAAGTGCAGAGCTTGTTTTGCCATTAGCATTAGCCTGTCACACTAATGAACAACAGCACATGTGGCTATGCGATTAGAAAGGAATCCACTCGAAGGGCCCCTCGGTTCTTTAGCTCAGTCGTATTTCAGGGAGGCCGGTTTCTAGTCTGAAACTGCTTTTTTCCACAGAGTCCTATCAGACAAACGCATCGATCAATGATCTGGGCTGTCAGAACTAAAGCTTTTCTTGATGTGAAGCTATTATTTTTAAAGATTTCGAAAGCTAAAAGAACGATGGAAACAAAGTTTCAACTGTCTAAACTTACAGTTAAGAATCAGACCTCCTCCTGTAAATTCCACAGATTCCCTGCTAATCCTCCACAAACACAACAGAGTAGGGGAATTCTAGTCATTTCATATCCAGCTGTTAACCTGAAGGAGAAACGCTGTAGAAACCAGGGGCAGTAAACTTGACCGGTCAACAGGTATTAAAGTCCTCTCAGGAACTCCTCGCTAAAAAGCATCAATAAACATGCAGCTTTACTGGCCTCCTGGGTGACAGCAGCTGCAGGTGGAGACCTCTGAAACTAAACACTGCACAGCTTACCGTGGCTTCATGAAAGCAGAGACTCTGCTTTTGGTCAGAGAAAGGTCATGCCGTGGCAACATGAAAGCCTGTGTGTTTAGCAAAGGACAAAATATACCCACAGTACGACCAGTACGAAAAGTCTATTTAAATACTGTCATAAATTTAAGTTTCTCAGTCTTTCTGAGCTTTCTAGAATGTTGTACGAAGGAAACCAGAAGCAGAGGTGGGTCCCATTACTCAGTTAGCATTGTTGTGTAGAGTCACAAGATTGGGTTGATCTCTGCATCAAAACCTGGCCTAAAAGTTAAATAATTTAAAAGGAAAGAGTTCTAACATTTTTAGGTTACATGAAGCAGTTTCTTGGGTTGTAATTCAGTTATTGAGATTATTCTGTTATGCAGTAATACCACAGGTGTGGTTAGGATCTGTTGAGGGTCAACAACAAATTAAGATGCCCTTTGCTTTGTAAATTATCAGGTAAAAAATGAAATGTGGTATATAATGGTCCCATTCATGCAATATCACTGATAACAGAAAATCACTGCTTAATCGTTTAGAGACAAATTTTGATTCAGCATCTTCAGCAAACTTTTCTTCTTCCTCTGCAGGGTGACCGGGTGTGGTTACGGGAGGATGAGCAGTTCCTTCCCAGCACTGTGTCCTCTTGCTCTGGAGGTGTTGTTGTCTTTGCCACCAACTATGGCCAGGTAAGAACAACTATAGCAGCTTTCACTAGACTTATATTGTGTTTTTTCAAGTAACAGTACTGACTGTTAGTGCCAAGATGAAGAAGAAATTACATAATAGTCATTCTGTGAGTGAGACAACGCAGCGCATAATAACAATAGAAAAATATTTGAAAAGAAACAGTAGTCAATCTGACCTGTGTCCTGGAGAAAATTCCGACCTAGATGAAGGCCCTAGCATGAGTACTGGTCAGAAGAAACCAAAAAAGGTATACTGGGGACAAATTGAGCCAATTCCGCTATACCTGGTGCGCGGGGAAAAATGATCAATATGCTTTTTGTGACATTTTTTTTGTTTGGTGGTGTGCCGCATGAATTTTTTCTAATGTGAAATATGTGCTGTGGCTCCAAAAGGTTGGGAAACACTGAACTATATATTACTTTTAAAATATGAAGTAAGAGGTGTAAAGTGCATCGAGGGAGCAAAAACTGAAGCTTAACTTTACCTGCTAGTAACCCGGGCTGGACTGGGACAAAAATTCAGCCCGGGCATTTTGACTATAGACCGGCCCACCAAGTATTATAGGAAAAGCCATAAAGCCTTTGACTGAAAACAAATGCTGTTGTGACAGTGATGTACACTGTCTTGATGGTATATATGTATCAATCTAATAAACTTAAACCTACACCATCGTCCCTATTCTGGTATTCTAAACAGTACTTAGCGGAAATATCAAACAACCTAATCAATAATTACATATACCTAACTAGTAGGGTTGCCAACTCCCAGCAAAAAAAAAATAGGGAACCACCCCCCACCCTCCACCTCATAATGCTTAATCGACGTAATCAACTTGAATTTAATGCACGTGTAAAACAAATGCACAGAAATCAATTATTTTTCTACAATAATTAAATAGATTCAACAGCTTTCTTCAGCAGAATTGCAGACTGCATTCATGGTACCTTCCCAAAGGAAAAAGCACTATAGCTTACCAGGGTATATATTTGACTTAATAGTTACTATATACAATAATGGATTTCTATACATTTTACATCAGATAAAAAACTTTGGTTGTAAGATTCAGATAATTATTTATTAAAAGTTAGACATGAGAATAAGAAAGAAAAGTATTTCTTTGTGCCCCCCTTTCCCTGTTAATGCCCTACCTGGCCCCCCTGGCAAAACTTTGCTAGACCCGCCCCTGCACAGTTACCAGCTGTCAGCTACATAGAAAAGCATCCTGGTGTTATTTGTCTCTCAGAAACAGTTCATAACTTCCTTTAAACTCATTCATGTCACCTAAAAGGTAAACCTGTTTCTCCATCACCTGTTCAGCTCTGATGATTCAGTAAGGACATCTCCTGGTTTCATCTTCATGTTTCCCTCTCACCACATATCCAAACCGATATCATGACCAGCAGCTTTTACAGCTGTGGCTCCAGCAAACATCAGCTGATACTAGAAAGTAATATTAAATAAATTCTAACAACAGCTTATCACGCTTAAACGTGCTGCTGTTGTTCATCCGCTGGAGACGGGACTTACGAGAGAAAAGCCGATCAGCTGATCATTGATCAGTTTCATGACTGAAGTAACAACAGGAGAGGGAGGGGGAGAGAATGAGAGAAGAAGAGGCAGCTGCGCAGCGTAAAGACAGAATAACTCCAGCTTTGTGTCTTGTTTTCATTCTAGCTGAAGTACGTGACAAATCGGGTTCCTTTTCACCTCAATACAAAACTTTAAAGTTCGACCTCATCGGCTGTAATTGGTCCAGCCCAGAGTCAATCATGACCAACTGGCTAATCCACCACCTTTCATTGTTTATACCATTACAAAAAAACCAAACCAAACCAAAAAAAACCAAAACATCGGCCCATAACGATGAAAAATCACCATCCGCCAGCTGTGCTAGTAACTCACAAAACACAACAAGTAGAATGACATTTTTGGCCCAGTTTGCTTAAACTTAACATCAAATTTGGATATAGTAAAATAGCACATCCCTAAAAAGCAGGTATAATCTAAGGTAAATTCCTTATTCTGAGGGTTAAATTTCCTTGAGTGTCTTTCCCATCCTACTGGAACAAAACATTAAGTCTATATGCCTGTTTGTTTAGCAGACAAGAAACATTCCCATCTTTCCCACACCTGTTCTGTTGCTGATAAGAAAGCACAGGCTTAACGAGATCTTCCCATAATTTGGGATAAGCTCAAGATGCCACAAATCCCCTAAACTCCATATGGCTCTGCACAACATCTTTAATCCACATGTTTTCAAAACAGTGGATATGGAGGATGTAGGGCAGATAGAACAGGGTTTACATTGTTTTGGGTTGATTATTAAGAATTAACATGCCTCAATCAATCAAGGGGGTTTTGAGGTTAGATTTGAAAACATCTTTCTTCTGTGAGGTGTTTTGTTCCATAGATTTGGACTGTGAAATGTCGCAAGAGTACCCAAAAAGTTGGCTTCTCCACACAGTGGTGGTCTTTTGACTCCAAACATTAAAGTAATCACTTTAAAGACAGCAGAAGCCGCCAGCATCATGTGGTGTCAACAAACGCAGATCACATAAAAGAGCAGCATTTGGCTGGCTTCCTGTAGAAAGTCAACAACACCTCAGTTAGACACCCAGAAATCCAGATGTGAACAAACTTTCTGTTGTGTTTCTTTAATTAGCAAGATTGAAACAAAAAGTAGACCCTAAGATTATTTTCATTATTTGTAGTATTAGTTGGGATGGGATATATTTGTTGCAAACTAAGACTGCTTCTTATGGCTGATGTCCACATGTTGGTGTGTAGACATCGATCACACCAGTATTTGGAACACTTAGACTTTGCTCTATTTCCCTAATGCCAATTTTGGCAACTGATCATTGGCTCTGCCTTTGATTACCACCCCATCCACATTGCACCAGACACCTACAGCCCTTCCTGCAAAAAGTTGGCCTACAGGAGTTCAGGCCCATGTGGCTTATTTGGGCTGGGCTTTTCTCCATGACCACCAGTTGCTTATCCTTGAGCCCCTCTAGATTATGTGGGGCCGTGGCAAGGCATGGTATGTTGGTATCTTCATATCTTGTTCATGAGTGAGGGAAGAGCCAAGTGGGAGATTGATAGATGGACTGGTGCAATATCAACAGTGATAAAGAGATATGGTGAGGAGCTTGATCATAGCCAGTTGTGGTGGTTCAGACATTTGACATTGCGTCAGTGGTAACTAACTTGACACAACCTTTCTGTTAGCTGACTCGTTGACCAGGTAGTTCAGGTATTTCAGCTTCTTTTGAAGAGGGTTCTCGTCCCTCGGACCCCCTTAAACTGAAACCGGTGACAGTAGTCTTTCTATGATAGTAGTTCTAACCAGAACTAACAGGAGGAAAAGAACTAAATGATTTGTCATTCCACTGAACTCATCTAAGTGGGGGTAAGTGAAACAATGAATCTGCAAAATAAAATGCTTAAAAAAAAAAAAAGAAAAAATGTGGACTTGTCTAAACTAAACCCTAACAAGCCAAACCGCGGGTCACAGAGTCATTATAGAGGAACCTTTTTAGGAACTGAAAGAGTCCAGGATGTTTAATATCTGCAGTCTTCCACATGTTTGTGCTTCAGTGAGGTCCACTGCCACCTATTCTCCTGTTCAACCAAAGCCTTTAAAATCAGGCCAACAAACAATAACCTGTGCAAGCTGTTTGGGTGGATTTACTCTCCACTACCCTCCTGTGCTGACAGCTTTAACAAAGACTTCCTGTGTAGCCGGTGAGCAGCAGAGGGTCACTACCAGAGGACAGCCGCTAAATGTGAGTGCTGAGGGATTTAGGGTCATGTTGAGCTGGAGTATTGTCCTGAAGATTTACCGGCAGATTAAGGCATTCTTATCTCCTGGCCTCTGCTCATTCAGAGAGTCTGTTAGACCTGCTGACCACTGAAGCTAATGACTCTCCTCGCCACAGTAAAAAAAATCTCAACTAGAGGATGGAGGGGTCTGTCTCTCTTTACATCTGTTGCCTCAGGAGTCCACGTGAACTTGGCGTTCTTACAACTTGTAATGTGCTTTCAGCAGGTCAAAGTTTTCTCTTACTGAGTGAAAAATCTCTACTTTTCCACATCTACATGATAAATTAGCACAAAACCTTAACACAGCTATTCGTGGTCAGACTGATCCTACAGATATAGGAGGCACCTGGGTTTTTTTGGGTTTTTTTTGTAGTCCCACCATTCATGTTACCCTGAAGATGAATTGTAATGTTAGGTTTAAAATCCTGTTTGTTTGTTTTTATCCAAATAACTCAAAATCTCAGGGCCTTTTCTTTCCTCTTACCAGCAATTTTTCATTATTCCAAGTGGCAAACATTCAGCCAGTAGCATGCTAACTGACTCGCTGCTTTGGAGCCTCACAGTTCAAACAAATAATATTTTGTGGTGATAAAGTTGTCTTTGTTAATAAAGTTTTATTCGTATTACTTGTCTTACCTGTACCTTTACTTCCTCTTAAATCGGTTTCTTCTCTTTTGTCTTTCTCTTGTTTTTGTTTTTTCTCCTTTTTTTCAATGCATCCATCTCTGTTGTCCATTTAATTTTTCTTAATATTTTAAAATGTAATTTTTTTAAAAATTTTGATTTTAATCTCTAATCATTTGATTAGAGACACAACTCGTTTGTGTTTTGTTTTCTCTCATTTCTTGTCAGGATTCCATTTTTAAAAAAAAGAAATCTTATTGATTCCTGTGGCTTCCTGTCAAATGACTCTTTAATCCTTTTCTTATTTTTCCTTTGATCTCTTCAATATTCTGTTGGTTCTGGCCTGTTTCTTATTTTTCTCTCTTCCATCCTCTTCTTTTTTTCTATATTTTCTTGTTTTTCATCTTTTTGATTTCCTTTTTTTTCTACATTTCATGTTACTCGTCTTATTTCTCCTCATATATTTTATTTTTCTGTCAGCTCCTTCAGTTGCTGTAAACAGCTGTAATAATCGCATTGAGGATCGTGTGTTGAATGGTTTCAATTTGATAAGCTCAGAGTTGAAAACATAAAGGCATTACACGGTCACACTTAATCTGCTCAAGAGCTTCAATAATACCAGTAATAATTATTTATAATCGTTTACTACACGCCACAAACTAGTGTGACTAGCATCAGAAGGAGTGGCCTTCTGTCCTGTCGGCTCTCCCGTAACAAAAAAATAGTGCCTTAAAACAGTACGTGCATGCAGTGTGTGTCCTCGAGCAAGACATTGTACAGCAGCTCCTCTGTATCATTAAGAGAGTGCTGAAGTCGTGATACAAACAAATGCGTTTGCACGCATGTTCATTGTTCTTTTGTGTGTTTGTGTGAGCTCATTCTAATTCATAGATTTAAATATGTAGGTGTGTGTTCGTGTGTGTCTACCAGTTGTCTGTTGTGTGTAACTGGAGATGAATGTCACCTGTTCAGCTTCAGCGCAAATGCTGCTCCTTGTGAGGAAATCCAAAGCTGACGAGTCAGAGAAACGCGTTACTGCAACACTTCCACTGTTCCTCTGGCTGTTCAAACTGGAAGAAACCCACTGTTTATATCACAGGGGCTACAGAGTGAACGGTGTCGGCTAATAAGTTACTGAAGTGCTTCACAAGCACAACGCTGCCCAAACTTTTGCACGTTTTCTGATGGTTTTTACCGCTTAAAGAATAAAAGCGTGTTAGTGGAGTGAAGTTGTATTTAATTATTGTTATTATTTCCAAAAATTAGCCAAATATAAAATTGACCTGACCTGTTGCTTAAGCACTGTGCACATTTGTACACATGTCATTTATTTCCATTACACATGGTCAAACGACAACCTTTGAATGTTTCTTTCTCCTTTTTCTTAAGTAATGCAAAGTAGACATACTGTGTTCAATTTTCTGTCAGTCTTTAAACACCGTACTGCTAAATGTGTCCACTCCTTTTTTTTGTTACTTCGGTGTCACTTACACTTAGTTCAATAGTTTGTTGTTTGTCACTAATTGGAGTTAGTGTGTTCAGCCTAAGTGTAATCTAGCTGCTAAATCCATTAAATCTGCTGAGCTCTTAATCCTGAGGATAAATTTCATGACACCCAGACTCTGGATAAAATTCTAACTTTTATTCCTTCTACCCAGAGAGAATAATGAGCCCAATTCATTCCTCATATTGAAGCTTTGAGTGGCCTTCAGTGGTTAAAGTGCTGTTAAATGTTAGTGTGTGTGTGTGTGTGTGTGTGTGTGTGTGTGTGTGTGTATGTGTGTGTGGACACCTTTCTGTCAGAGGTTGCAGAGTTCCTCTCGTCTTGCTCGAGTTTCAATGTTTTTGACGGTGCAGACAGTCTCCTCCTCCTTCACTGACTGCAGGACAATGCAGGAGGAGATGAATGGTGATTCAAAGAGCAGCTGCTGCTTTTGATGATGATGAAAGGTAGGGGAGTGAAGCTGGAGGAGAGTGGATGGTTACCTGTTCAACTCGCTGACAGAGGGGGGACAGCGAGGGGGCCGGGGGGCTCAGTTTTCCCTCCTAACAACACATAATGAAGAGTTTCATTTCCCGTCTCCTGACAAACTGATTAGTGGCACGAAAAGTCAGAGCGATTATTAAATGTTACTGAAGTAATTTGCCGCCTGTAGCCTCTTGGTGTCTGTTAACACACATTCTCAGTCTGGGGTTCAGATATTTTAGGTCTTAATGCTGTTTCGTTAAGGCACACACCTATTCTCATAGGTGTGTGTGCAACAACAATATAAATAAACTGGGATTAATCTAAAGATATAACCTGTGTCAGAATATAAGTAGCAACATAGAACTAGCTTAACTAGCTCTGGGCTAGCTGCTGTCTTAGACATTTGACGGGCACATCCCCCTGATTTTAACATTTGTAGCTTACACATCCAAGAAGCAAAATCACTTGAGAACATTTGTCAGACTCCCCATGGAGACTACATGCAGTAGTACTCATCAAACAACTAACATTTACTGTCAGTGTTTAACCCAATGAACATACATGACCTTTCACTCCTGCTGGATAAAATGAAAATTACCA
>VUQG01017892.1:1387-13062 GCA_015106755.1 Etia nguti
TTGCTGCGGTGCCATGTCAAAGGCCGACACCTGTGTCGTACACCAAACACAGAGACGCTGCCCATCTGCTCTGTGTACATTTTGAGTGACGATGTGAGTAGGTGGATGTAGGTGTGTGTACCGGCAGGCATGCGACAGGCGGACAGCGTGTGCAGGTCCACTTGTTTTCCATCATTGTATAAACAGACCTAATTTTTTCAGATATATGACCCATTATCATATCTCACCCCCATCCTTGACCAACAGACATACGCTGGCTATAAATTCATACACGTCTGCAGTATTTAAGCATCTTTCAGTATCACTGAGTGCATCAGCATTACATTTAACTTATCGTTTGTGTTGTAATTTTGTTGTTATCAGGTGTGAGTGCATGTGGTTTTGGTGTTTGTTTTTTCCCTCACTTGAAACAAAATATTTCAAGTGTCAAGCGACAAAAGCACATTTCTGCCTTTTTCCCGCTCTCTGTCTCTTTTTGCCTCTTATTTCGTCTTTTCTGAAGGTGAGCCTCTGTTCCGTCCTAAAGCTGTTCTGTCGCAGTAACGCAAAATATTGCTGAGCAGTTCTTCTCATCAGGCACACACACATACACACACACATACATACACACATGCACACTTGCAGACACGCAAAAGTGCTGGGCTAGGGGAGAAATGTGGCCTGTTTCTTTGCAGTTTTTGATGACTCCCACTGTACTGGTGAAACAGAATGCAGCGTACATTAGCACAGGATAGAGTGTCCCAAAACAGAGGAGAGGAGAGGAGAGGAGAGGAGAGGAGAGGAGAGGAGAGGAGAGACATTTTTTTCCAGTAGTCCACTTTGTTTGAGATGATTTCATTTGATTTATGATTCATTTCAGTTTGAAAAGATAAAGAGATCATATCTGTGGGTTGTACGGGGTGGGTTAAATATCAGACACTATCCCTCTAATTCACTATACATAACTACAATTAGTTGATTCCAATAAAAAGGGATCATTCTATATTTATTAAACACTTTTCATGCTAAGAGTGACTCTGTCAGTGACTTCAAACAGGATAAAACCGTTATCCTTGCTAGTTGCAAAGTAGTGACATCTGCCTTTCAGCAGCTCAGTAATTAACAATTAATGTCCTGTTTGTGTCATTTGAATCCAAATAATAGTGTAAAAGCTACAAGCTGTAGGACAGGTTGCATGCAGGATTACTGCTTTAGTGGCTGCACTTGCCTGTGTCACTGTTAGGCTGCCAGACTTACCTCACATAGCCCCTGAAAAATCACAACCTATTACACTCTGGGTTTCTGAAGCAAACCAAATATAATATGTTCACTAATCATCTATAGAGGTGCTGGTAGGCAGATTTTATTACATTTCGACAGAGCTGTTTCCCCTTTAAGTCTATGTGTTAAATAATGCTAGCTGTCTGCTGGCTCTAAGTTAATACTGAGCGTATGAACACATTAGGGGTATTGATTTTGCTATCTAACTCATGCCAAGAATTCGAGTGTACATGTTATCTCCATAAAATATCACATTTTTACTATATGAGAAAGAGGATCAATGCTATGGTTGAAAATATAAACCAAATAAACAACAACAATAAATCACCCAAGTGTATTCTGTGGTTCAGGAGTTTGTCCATTAATATGCAGGGTTGGTAGTGAAATCATATGTTGAGGTGTTTTTAAGCAAAACACATTACTCCCACTGTGTAGATTAATATACATTCACTGGCCACTTTGTTAGGTACACCTTTCTACCACTGGGCTGGACCATTGTTGCTTTCAGAATTGCCTTAATTCTTCATGTCACAGATTCAACAAGGTGCTGGAAACATTCCTCAGAGGTGTTGGTCTATATTGACATGATAACATCACAAAGCCGATGCTTATTTGTCAGCTGCACATCCTTGATGTGAATCTCCTGTTCCACCACAACCCAAAGGTCCTATATTGGTTGAGATCTGGAGACTGTAACATACATGTTATCTTTATAACATGTATTAACAAAATCTAATTTTGTGATGACTTGAGCTTTGTGACATGGTGTGTTATCTTGCTGGAAACAACCATCAGAATATGGGTACACTATGGTCATAAAGGGATTGACATGGGCAGCAACAATACTTGGGTAGGCTGTTGCATTTAAATGATGCTCAGTGGGTGCTAGGGGGCCAGGGTGTGCCAAGAAATTATCCCACACACCATTGCACCACCAGCCTGAACTCTAAATACAAGGAAAGAAGGATCCACCAACTTCTGACTCTACTCTCTGAATGTTGGAGCACAAATCAAGACTCATCTGACCAGGCAACATTTTTCCAGTTGTCTATTGTCCAATTCTGTCGACTCTGTGTGGATTGTGGCCTCGGTTTCCTCTTCGTAGCTGACAAGACTGCCATGGTCTTCTGCTGCTGTAGTCCATCAGCTTCAATATTCGACATGTTGTGCATTCAGAGATGCTCTTCTGTATATCATACTTGTAACTACTGGTTATTTGAGTTATTCCTTAATCGTTAGAAACAACTAAAGTAGGCGGCTAATATGTATAAACATGTAAATGTGTAAGTAGTATTTGTTTAAACGCTTTCCCGTGATTATTTTCATGTTGGCTTGAAATAAAATATTTACCTCTGCTGCTACTGCAACTTCTGCATGCGTGTCCTTTTCATGTTTTGAAGAGGCAAAGCGTGAAATAGACCCACTATCGGTAACGGGTTGGATCAGCCCGTCAGTCACCAACAAATGTGCCACATTCAGATTCACCTTAATCACTTTTCTTCCCCATTCCGATGCTCAGTTTGACCTTCAGCAGGTCATCTTGACCATGCCTACAGTGCATAAATGCACTGAGTTGCTGCCATGTCACTGGGTGATTGAAAACCTAACACAGTGGCTGATGAGTGTATATGTGAGGAAATTAGAGAAATAGTGGAGCAATAAAGTAGAAAACCATTATATATTCAGTCTATCTAACATCATACCACTGTATTGATTTAAAACGCAAAAGTGCATCGGCATCTACATTTGATCAGTTTTCATACAAATTAATATTTTTGTTCTTCTCGTGACAGAAACTGTGATTGTTTTCAAATGTATAAATCAATTCTTCTTCAGTCTTTTGGTCTCGCAAGTTCACCAAAGCTAACAAGAAGCTTCATTTCATAAATAAATCTGGAAAACTATATAGGATCAATGAGCTCTCGTAAAACTGTTTAATGCAGTCGGATTGTGTATGTAATGAAGTGATAACAGAAGATTTCACACTCAGCAGAGTGGAGATGAATGCTTCTGACATTTATTTCCGTTGTAGGAGACAAACAGTACACGTATTCTCCAAACAAACAACTCTTGTTCAGACACAGACTGCTTGCTCGGTTGAAAAAGCACTCGGGTAGCCTTTCTGTGTATTTCCCTAAACTCCTTCTGACCCACAATGCTACTGTGAGAGATATTTCTCTTCCTCTCTCTATCTTGGGGTAATTGTGTGAATCAGGAGAGATTGCATTTACCCAGACAGCTGAGTGGCGAACTGGCAGGGTAATAAATGGCCTGATAACCAGCACTACTCTGATCCCTCTCAACGCAGAAATAAGAACAGAAAAAAAAAAAATCATTACCTCCCTCAGACAGGCCTATTCTGCCATGTCACCTGTGATAAAGAGATACATATTTCGGAAACACGGGGTGGCAGGAAGGAAAGGAAAAATGGGAGAAGGGATGAGAGACAGAGTGATATCTTAAGTAAAACAGTTATGACAATGTTCCAGGTAACAGTTTTATTTCGTTTACAGATTGCCCCATTTCTTCAATGTTTTTGAAACAAGGAGCCTGAAACCAGATACAACAATGAAATGGAATAGTGTCAGTGCCAGAGTTTTGTGTTACATCCTTCATCTGCAGCAAACAACTTCACGTGGGAGCTTTAACAAAAAATCAGAGGACGTGTGACCTGTTTCACATTACCTTTAGTTTACGTCCATCCTGACTGTGTGCACCTCTTGAGCAAGATCAAGCCTATCAAGGAAGCAATCAAAAAATTTGGAAGCAAAATGATACCAGTAGACACACACACAGTCTCAGCAGTGTATGCAAATGCAAGCTCTGGCTTTGAAACTGGCATTACTTATTTAGCTTGCATTCATGTACAGTACAAAGGCAGTCACTGCAGCATCAGGTTGATGTTTTTAGGTTTTTGTTTGTTCCAGGACTCGATCACATGACTACAAAGCACAAGTGAGCCTATGCAGACAACAATTTGTGTCACACTGAGGCAGATCTGTCTGTAGCTCTAAGAGTAACTGGGAATAAAGACGGGTTTCAAAGAAATACATTTTGATCTCTAAAGCTGCTGTAATCAGTATTTAGATCACTATGTGTACATTTCAGGGCGATGAAGCCACAGAGAATTATTACTTGACCTTTGCTGGGCGTTTAACCGTCCTTAAGCCCAGCATTGTTTTCAGCCAGAGCAGGCAATTCTTTTCAAATGAATAGAAAGCTCTAAAACGATGCAAGTGGGACTGGTATTTCCCCAGGAGAACAGAACAGTTTAACTGGACTAAGTGAGCAAAAACACAGCTTTAGACTAATGTCCAATAAATAATAACTGCTCGGGAGGACAGCCCAAGTAGCACAGTGTTGGAAAGTGGGGACAATTCCATAAACCCTGGAATCCACATCCACATGAACCTGATACAAACCAGTCACGGAATACTGTCGATTAAAAGGCCCGACAGCACTACTGAACCCTCAAGACCTTCAGCCTAAGGCCTCAAATCCCAGTCGACCTCGAGTGAAATGCCACAGAGAACCTTCTGACAGGCTGCTTCACCACCTGGTGCCTCAACCACATCAGCAGGGACTTTAAATCTTGTAGAAGGCAATGCATGTGGGACAGCACATAACTGGGTGCAAGCTCTGCAGCCTGCAAGAGCTGCACACCAAACAGTGGCTCAGGAAGTACCAGAGAGTCAAAGAGTCTCCCTAAAATCCTCTGGAAAGTGATACAAGATTGACAAATTGTGCATCAGCAGATTGAAGAGGAGGGTTTTTTTTTTTCAATAACTCATAGGACCACACATACACATTCAAAACACAAAAAATAGACACAAACCCTGCCTAACCTTTCTGCACTGCACAGTTATTCTTTTAAATATATTTTATTTGTCATAATGAAGCATCCCAGCTTGCATGATTGTCCACATGACCTCACAACTTTTTATAACCAAACTAGCAACAAATACTGAGACAGCGTTTTCTGTTCTCATAACATAAACCATCCTGCTGATACAAAACTTGATTCTTAAACTTCAATTACGCCTAAATTGCTCCAGATTTTGGTCTTCAAGTTTAACAACCCCACTGACAAACTTTGTTCTGTTTGTTAAAACGCTGTTTTAAAAGTCTTCTAATCATGGCTCTGAAGAGTGCAGTATGAACAGCGCTCAGTGCCGGCAGTAACATGGAGCGAATATGTTTCTTATTTCAAAATCATCAAAAGGAGCCAGATAACCCCTCAGTGGCTACACAGGCTCAGTGCTCTTGCTCCCTTCTGGTCTCCTCCTCCTCCACCTCTCAGTGTTTCCAATATTATCAGGGGTTCCATCCCTTTGTTCCATCTACACCACTATTGCTTCTGCTTTTTTTTTTTCACCCCATCTCACACACAAGCAATCTGTCTCAGAAGCAAACACTCGCTCATACACACATATATGTGCTATCCTGATTACAGATACACATAACCACCCTGAAGGGCACGTGCACAGCACAAACCCCTGCTCAAGCACGCACTCGCACATGCCCTGCGTGAATGTTCGCCTGAGGCTGGAGCTTCAGTAGCCGCCTGATGTTCCATCAGCAGGACAGCACATAACTATTCCAGCAAACTACGACTCGAATCTTGCAATGTTTTGTCAATACCGCTAAATCAACTTTATTTGCCCCCAACGGCCAAACGGTTTACAAACGCACTTCTATTATGAACAAATGAACTTTGAATGAACCCATTGCATGATGTTTTTTTTACTCATGTTGTTTTTTTTTTATCTATTTATTTTACAAAAGTGTCCTTGCCTATTTTCTGCTACAGCAGACTAGCCCTCTGAGGTGCCACCAAACTCTGTCACCACATGTAACGTGACTGTGAATTTAATAATTGTTTCACAACACAAAAGCATGATGTACAGTCAAATAAACCTCTGTAGGTGCAATGTCGGGAAGGTTGTGAACAGATGTGACAGCCGGGAAATATGAAAGGAATTGCATTTACATAAATATAGTGGGGAAAGCTACGAGAAGGTGAATGATACAGGTGAGTGAAGACTTGACTGTTTCTAATTCTGGGACACAGGCGGTGAGGTCTGTCTCCAGGGTTTCTCCCAGTGTTTGGAGAGTGTCGTGTGAAAATGTCGCCTCTGTAGTGCGTTTTGTGTGGCGGTGACCTTTTAAGGATCACAAGTATGCAGGAGCTCCACAACACAAAGAAGCCAGACTGTTGGAAGTAGATTATGTTTAGGTTTAAGCAGAAGGACTGAATAATACAAACTATCCTGCACCGGTTGTTCCCTCAGGGGGGGAGTGTTCACTGAAAGGAGTCACAATGCCATTGCAGCTTTCATGCCTCAGTGACTTGAATTATTTACATTTTTTTCTTTTCAGTTTTATTTATATAGCATCACAACAACAGTCACCTCAAGGTGCTTTATATTGTAAGGTTAAGTCTCTGCAATAATAGACAGAAAACTCCAACAATCAAACAATCTGCTTTCAGCAAGCACTTGGTGAAAGTGGGAAGGAAGAACTCCCTTTTAACAAGAAGAAACTTCGGTCAGAACCAAGCACAGGGAGGGGAGCTGATCTGCCGCAACCGGTTGGAGGGTTAGAAGAGGAAAATAGGACAAAATACACACTGAAGAAGTGAACCAGAGATTAATAACAGTTTATTACTGTATTCAGCCACTGTACCTTTAAGAAAAGATGAACTTATTAGCATAAACAAAGGTGATTCATTTGTTACATTTTGCTCTACTAACAGCTTCTTTTTAAGGATAATTTAATCAAGCACTCTTAGGACTAAAAGGAAAACATTAAACACCTCATAATAGAACGGCCATAAAGCATTAACATTAATTATGTCATTTCCTTCTTGTCTACCTATGTATGTCTCTGGCATTGTTTTGACTGTGATCCTAATAATAACCACAAATATGTTATATACAGTAAAAACATCATAGAAATGGTAGGAGAAATAATGGATTTTATTTTTCTTTTCACTTATTTTTTTCTTACTTTGCACTTTAGAGACATGTAATAACTATGAAACTAAGTAAAATAAGTACTCAGTAAATTGAATGTTGCTTCACAGCAAGAGGGGTCGCCTATGGGGGTTTTCTCTACGAGCTCCTGCTACTATCAAAAAACATGTTGGATTAATGCTGCATATATTTGGCCCAGGACACTCATAATTAACACTGTAGCTCTCTAGATTAGATTTTTTTTTTTTTTTAGTTTAAACGTGCCCTCAGCTATAGCTGGCAATGGAATGTGTACAATAAAGTAACAAGACCAGCTTGGAAAAACATATATACTGACATTGATTAAGTAGATGTCAGAGATGAACCTGCAAGGTTAGGCACACAGAAATGAAAACAAAGATATCTCCTGGTGGGTTGGACTACTCATAATATATGACACTGAATCAATTTGAGAAGAACTCACTAAATAATAACCATGATTATCACTATGACTAGATTCTGGACTGAAAGAGGTTTTCTATTTAAATCCACTTCCTGCAATATGAATCAAGTGATTCAAAACACTCGTTTTAAAAAGTTATTTGTGAATCAACCAGCACTTTCTCTTGTCTTGTTGTATGCAAGTCGCTGCGCTATTTTAAAATACTGCTAATTATAAAATGACCATATGATCTTCCATATGGCTCATTCTAATTGCATCTCTTCTCATCTGTCATTACACACTGATAATCAGCTACAGCTTTCTCTGTGTTTATACCTGTTCTTTTTCAGTCAGCTTTTTGTGCCTCTGCTCACGTATCTGCGTTAACCAAAGACTCAGAGACACAAATAAAAATATCACCTGAATTTGTTCCATCATCTTCTCTTTGTCTCACACAACTGTTTGCCAACTTCGCTTTTTATTACCTTTCTTGTCATATTTGGTTTGTGTTTACACATTTCTTTTTTTTTTTTTCTGTTGCATCTCTTTGAAGATGCACTGTCTCCTGCCAAGACATCCCTATCCTCCGTAACATTTCATGCATAAATGCCAGAAACCTGCAAGGAACAAATTAAAACTGTATCATTTGCCAGTGGTCATTTGTGTCAAGGCTAACTCAATGCAAACCAATTTCTCTGAAGTGTTTTAAAGGACTTTGACATTTTAGGAGGCTTATTCACATTCTTCCTGGGAGTAAGATGAGAAGATCAGTGCCGATGATAGAAAGCATTACCTTAGCCTAACATTAGGACTGTGACCAATGGGAATCAGCTACCCTGGCTCTGTCTTCCATACACCCACCAGTTTTTAAATCTCACTAATTAACACTTTCTATTTCAATTGTTTGAGATAGATTACCAAAAAAAAATGTAAAAACGACAATTTGTGAATTCATTTTAAATCAGTGTATCTATTTCTTCAAACAAAAGATAAGAAAAGATAAGAAAAGATAAGATAAGATAAGATAAGATAAGATAAGATAAGATAAGATAAGATAAGATAAGATAAGATAAGATAAGAACTTTATTTATCCCGAGGGAAATTCTTTTGTCATGAAGAATTTCCCTTGGGATAAATAACGTTCTTATCTTATCCCAAATGCCCAAACTTAAATGCCCAAATTCTCTTTTTTACATGACAACTCTGAATCATTCTGGTGTGTGTTAATAGACTGCCATGGAGAAAAAACATCAACAATGATATTAAAGAAGAAATTGTTTTTATCCATCAATCTGGGAAGAGGTTTAAGTCCATTTCCAAACAATTTGAAGTTCTTCATTCTACTTGAAGAAGCAAAACACTCAAAGCAGCTGCCAAGATATCCCAGGAGTGGACATCACAGCAAATTCACTGCAAGGTCAGACAGTGCAATGCTCAGAGAAACTGCAGAAAACCCAAGCACTACATCTCAGACTCTAAAGCCCTCATGTCAAATATTAAAAGTTCATGACAGTACAGTTAGAAAATGTCTAAAGGGTTACCAGGACAGTCTCTTCTCTCTAAAAGTAAGTAGCCACAAGACTTCTGGAACAATGTCCTTTAGAGCTGCTTGGTTACAATACACAGCAAACACAGTATAACAGAACAAACATCTCATACCAACTGCCAGCACAGTGGTGGAGGTGTGATGATTTGGGTTTGTTTTGCAGCCACAAGACCTGGGCACCTTGCAGTCACTCAGTCAACCTTGAACCCCTCTGTGTACCAAAAAGTCACATGTGAGGCCATCTGTCCGACAGCTAAAGCTCTACAGGAATTGAATCACGCAACAGGAAAATGATCCCGAGCACAGCAGCAAATGAACAAAAGAAGTCCAGACCTCAGCCTGACTGAAATGCTGTGGTGCAAACT
The DNA here is from genome assembly GCA_015106755.1 of Etia nguti. Taxonomy (NCBI): domain Eukaryota; kingdom Metazoa; phylum Chordata; class Actinopteri; order Cichliformes; family Cichlidae; genus Etia; species Etia nguti. The sequence goes on from VUQG01017892.1 coordinate 10,955, forward strand.
TAAAAGAGCTGTGCATAAACTCAATGAACTGAAGCAACACTGAAAAGAAGAGTGGGCCAACATTGCTCCACAAGGATGTGAGAGACTGACGACGTCATATGGAAATACTTCAAGTTACTGTTGCTAAAAGTGGTTTTATAAGCTACTGAATCATGGGCTGTACTTAGTTTTTTTCACACTGCTTCTGCCTTTTAGCTTAGTTTTTGTTAAATAAAGAAAGAAACAGTGCCATGTCACGTGTCAGGTTGTATTTACCTAATTTTAAGACCTGGTAAAGATTACATCACTTTATTGTCCTGATATACAAAACCTTAGATGTGACAGAGGATGTACTTCTTTCTTTCTTTCTTTCTTTAATATTCACTGTTGTACCACAGATTCCATCAACTCTGTTTGAGGGGTCAACGGTCATCTTAAAAATGTATTTTTTTAAAAGCCATGCATGTTCCTTTTTCTTTTAGCACACTCTAATTACATTATTCTAATCACAGAAATGAAGTGCTAATAATGTGCATATTTTCTATAGTGTTTAATGAGCACTCCACGAAGTGCAGCTGCTGTTGATGCTGCAGTCGAGCAAAACACGGGGAATTAATGGCAGTCTGTCTGGTCAGGTGGGCAATTTGTTTATACTACAATCTTTGTTTTAATAGTGAAACAAAGACCTGGTGATAAAACCACTGTATCTACCTGCTTGCTCAGGCAACAGCAAAGTGGTGTCCCATCAGCGATGTCAACCAGTTGAAAGCACCTGTGTGAGGAGGACACAAGAGGAGGTAATGGAGACTAAAGCGATAATATTTCTGCTCTGCATACTCTCATCCTCCCTTCCAGCCTCTTTCCATACACACTGACTTTGTCCCTCACTGTCTCAGTCTCCACGCTGTCATTCTCCTCTAACTCTCTCGGTACCTCTTTCAGTCCCCATTTGTCGCTCCCTCTTTCTTCCCTCCCTCCCTCTCTCGCTCTCCACTCAGTCGGTGAAGATGGATCACTCTGTGTCTGTCAGCAGTAGTATCACAGAATGAGAATGTATTGTCTGCTGTCTCAGATAATAAATGCTGCTATCTACGCTGCTGTTCCCAGTCATAATAGATGGCCCATATCTACACAGCTACTGTTTATGAGATTATCACAACCCTCTGCCGTCCCACAAGCCCCCAACAGGAGAGATGGAGAAATTACTTTATCGCTAGGGGGGCCCGAAAGTTATCATTTGTGAGGAATTCATCGAGTGGGAGCTTTGTGAATTGGCAGTTACTGCCAATTCTGCTGTGGCATCACACGCACTGAAAAGTGTGAGCACAGAAGCAGGAGAGGTTAAATTGTTCTGTGATTTCTCTTTTATGCAGTGTGAATCTGTGATGTGTTATATGAGAAAGGCCACCTGAAGGAGGGAGAAAGAGATTAGCATCAAACAAGACTCTCTCTCCTCATGTCTGTAGGGGTACATCACTATTTATTTTTTTTTATCTTGTTCAGATTTCTCTAAGCATGTACTTAGTTCATATAAGTAATTGCATATAGAGAACTATATATAGTAGGGACACTGCTGAGAACAGTATTAAGATATTTGGAGCTCTTTCCAACTGGCTTTTATGGCTGCTAATTCAAATCAGTGCAAGTCATGTGATAAATGAAGGTCTGGACAGCAGAAAGAATCAGTCACAGTCACTGGTCACAAGGTTGGCGGTTATTACAGTATGTGTGTTTGTATGTGTGTGCTGGTCACTGAGGGAGTCTGCTGACATTTGACCCCAGTCTTGACCACCTGACCCTTGCTTGACCTCGCTGTCTGGCTCAGACTTCAGAGCAGAGGGTCTTGATGGCTCAAGCTGCTGACTGATGGTTCTCCTCTCTTCTTTTGGCTAAAAGCCTCGACCTGTGCCTGTCCACAACAGGACTGAGCAGGGTGAGCCAACAGGGGCAGCTCAACATGACCATCATGTCCAAAATACTGGGCAACTGGATCATGTGGGGCCTGTGATGGAGCGTGTTTGCTTCTCTCGTGTCTTCATGTTCAGGTAGTCACCATGTACGGTCTTATTCCACTGTACAATAAATACGCTATAATAATTAGCTAAATAATGTTTTAATTGTTCATATCA
>VUQG01017892.1:16163-30184 GCA_015106755.1 Etia nguti
TGTGTTTTGTGTTTTTTTTTTTTTTCTTTTTTTTTTTTTTTTTGCGTTTGAGAAAACACAACAATGAATCTGCACCACATGTTTGGACACATGTCACGATGGTCATTCTGCTCCGATCGGTCGTCGTGTGTTTTGACTCCATGTGTAGTGATCAGCTGGTGTTTGAGAGGAACATCCATCTAACTGTCACACTGTACTCCTTAGGGAGCAACACTGGGACTACACACACACACACAGACACACAAATACACACACACCTTATCTCTGTCTGGCAGACCATTGGTTACTCATTAGATACAGGGGGTAGAGGAACAGACCAGAGACAAAGAGCAGCTATGCTAATGCTCTTTGATTTTTGTCTCCCCTCTCCTGTCTCAGCACTTGTGAAATCTATTCTTCTTTTTTATCTGTATCGCTTTTTTATACTCTGTGTGCTTGATATCATGGAACAGCAACATAATACAAAATTTATCTCACATGTAAAAACACACATGTTTTTCATTCTCTTATTGGGCTGACTCCAACTCTACACACAGGTTATACTAATAGGGACAATTTCATGTGTCACTGCATGTAAGTCAGTTGAGTGTGTTTTTTGTTTTTCCAAGTGGAAACAATATTAAAAGGAGACATTAGAAATATCTCAAGTTAAAATCTTGCTTGACTGGCCTACATCTTTATCACTCTAATTGGGCTCTTGAAGCTGATATTAGCCCTGTCTAATATACAGTAATTGGTTGACCTTTCCACTTCACCTGTCTTCATTAAAACACTAATTAAGAGTGTAATTAATATCTGCGAGCCTGCCAATTAGTAGATCTACGAAAGAAATACAAAGATTGAGGTGTTCCCATTTGTATTTTATTGAGATGCTCACTCATTATGGGAGCCAAATGTCAGCTTAGTATGAAGAAGTGGTAGGTTTTCTTTGAAAAAAATCCAACACTGATTTAAAGTGTCATTACTTTAACTTTAGAAGCATGAACACCGTAAATCATCAAAGCATAGTAATCACAGAATATACAGTTGGAAGGTCAGTGGTTGGGCAAGCTCCCCAATGTTCCCCAATCAATCACATCTGTGTGTCTGATAGAGAAAGCCTTCTATGAATGAGTGAATGTGGTTTGTAGTGCAAAGCGCTTTGAGTTTTTTTGTCAAGCTATAAAAGTGTTATATAAATCCAGCCCATCCCTTTAATCCTAAAAGTGCTTCTTAAGCTTACTTATATACTTATGCTTTCTTTCTATGTAGAGCCTACGACGCAGCCTATGTAAGTGACTGATGCAGTTGGCGGCATTTATAGCTGTGTGTGGTGTGCTGCCAAAACACTAGTTGGCGGTGGGGTTTCTCTCTTAGAGTTGATCCATTGTCTTCCAATTGGACTGAAAATTTTTTGAAGTGGTCAGAGATGCGTGGGAGGAAACGACAGAGCCGAAGGGCTGACGTGAAGTTTAGTGCACAAGTTTTCTCTGGTTGATACAGGCTCTAATGTATACACAAACATTTGACAGTTTCCCTACTTCTTGGTGATTAGATGGCATCTTTTCACATAAGCTCGAGTCTTCTGTGCCTCAAGGCAACTGTTGTCGTGATTTGGTGCTACATAAGTAAAACTGAATTCAATTGAATTGAATTCTGTGCAATCTACTGTCAGCCATGGCAACCAGCTAGTGGCCAAAGCAATCACAAGGGGGCTTCCGGTGCACCATCATATTTCTCTTTGTGACCAGTTTCACACCAGTGATTGCCAGCAAACTCCAGCAATCTTCAATCTTTCCAGTCGCAGAAGATACACTTTTTTCTAGCAACCGGTTTGTACTAGCCTCAAGGTCTGTGTGACTGGGCCTTTAGCAATTAATTTCACAGTGACTGCCAGAAACCAATACACATTTTTCTCTTATAACTGGTGGTTTCCAAATGGTTGCCAATAGGTCTTTAGTAGGGGTGGGTTTTGATTATCGATTTTCCGATTAAAATCGATTCTAGCTTGAATAACGCGATATCGATTCATTAAAAATCCTGAATCGATTTTTAAATATAAATTTATTTTGCCCGAAACACCAGAATCTCAGGTTAAAGCTCACAAAATTTCGACAACCACCAAACAGCTAAAACAGTAAATGAGAGCAGGTACACAGATTCTGCACAAAAACGTAAACACAAAGCGCTTATCTGCTGTATTGTCAAACTTTACCAGTTGTGTGACGTGGCTGCTTGGGGTCTGACCAATGTTTTCTACAGTCATTGGGTCTGACGAGGATGGATCACCCTTATGTTGTGGTCTGGCCACCCCTAGACGGGCCATAACAAATGGTAAAATTCATGACTACTCAGGTAAGTACACAGTGTACAAAGTGTAAACGTGGAACTGTACTAGTAGAAGTATCTAAATTGAGATACAGTGTAAAAGTGTGTAAATAATTATGTTTAAACTCTTGAGATGTTTTGGTATTTAAGTGCCTGTGTGTAAGGCTCTTTTTTTAATTTGGAGGTAAAATTGAAACTAAATCTAGCATCATTACATTGTCACTTTGGTTATCAAGTAATTTTTGTATCAAACATTGTAGATAATAAATAAAAAGCAAGTACTTGACAAACATTTTAGAGATTTGGATGTTTTTCAGCCAATTTTATTACATTACAGACATTTCTTTAAGCAAAGAACATGTTCTTTGAAACCCTCTTCAAATTATTAGACATTTAAAAAAATAAAAATAAAATATTCTCACTGAAACCACAAACAATAATAATGACAATCCATGAACAATAAATGGCAGCCCTAGAGGGAATGCTTTTTTAAAACAGTAACTGAGAGTCTAATTAATATCTGTGATTTTCTTAATTAGTACGTCTCTGAAATATAAACACTGAGGTGTTACTGTTTAAACTTTACTGAGCTGCTCATTCATTGTGGAAGGAAAATGTCAGAAAACTAGTAGATTTCCCTTTAAGTGCCATTACTTAAAACTTGAAAGCATGACCACTGCACATCCTTAAGGCACAGAAAAGCCCTTTGGAAGGTCAGTGGTTCAATTTTCTAATTTGAAAAAGGACTTTTGAATTTGTTTAATTAGTTATTATATGTTTAGGTATGTTTATTTATTAAAACACACAAATACAACAATAACAAAAAGTACAAACAACGGTACAGTAAAGATTTGTTGACTCTGTTGCTTCATGACTGTAGAATAATAAAATGAATGGGTGGTTTATTATTTGTCTAATGTGATTTTCATTTATTTTAAAATGATTATGTTGCTTGAGCAAAGCCTTTGATATAGCTGAGGGACCACAGGGGGTCAGACACAATGGTGAGACATGCATAGACCGTCTGCTCTTGACTACATGTGCACATTGTGGACACGCACCCACACACTTACCCCATGTGGAGCTATAAGGAGGGTTGGTGAATGGATTGGTGGGATTAACAAGTAAACAATAGTGTGAAAATCGCACACACAGTGACACATTAGCATATACATGCAAATGCACACAACAGCAGACACACTAAAACCAGTCTGCTTGTGTGTGTGCATCTAATTTTCACGTAGGTGATGAAAGAGTCCCCTTCGTAAGCAAACACAAGTACTGTGAGTATTCATATACTAAAAACATGGATTTGTACTGGACTGTCCTTCTGTGTGTCTCACATTCCCATCAGTCCTCTCACTTGTCATCATTTTGAAGCATCTTCAGACACATACGGCACAGACATCTGCTTGATACATCCCACCTGCAACTCATTCTTTGAAAACTGCTCCTGAAGAAGTCCCTGGATTATAGAAATTACTGAGTGTGCTCTCAAAGGGAAGGGAACCCCTGCCTCCAGGCTGTGACTGCAGCATCTCCCGGTGTTTCTCTGTATCTTCTGAAAGATGTTCTTTCAAACATAAATCACACTTCCAAGCAGTGATGAATTCTGAAGAGTTTCCGTGATCAAGGTTATTGTCCTGGAGTGTGTGTGCTGCCTCAGACTGCATCGTTCTATATGCTAAGCTCTCTGTTGCCTTGGGACTTCAGTAAATTAAAGGCATGCTGGCATCACTTTCAAGACTTTAGATCTGTGTGAGCACGGGTGTGTCTGTGCAACTCCTGCGAATGTGAGTTTTTTACATGAACACACATCAGCGTTGAGTGGTTCTAAATTCCTGACACAACGATAAAGTCGACCTGACCATGGTATGGCATGCTTTTTTGATACTGACTGATTTATGTTAGATCCATAAACATGGGAACATATCTGCCAACAGCACGGATTTTCTTAACTATATTTCTGTAACTTTAGCTTCCTAAACCATATATCTGCTATCTGCAAGAATGTAGATTTAAGGTGCTTCTGCTGTTGCTTGGGCATCTTTATCTTTTTGCATTCCTTGGTGAATGAAAAACTGTATCAATATTGTTTATTTTTGTTTGTTTATTTGTGGCATGCCTGTGCTACTTTTTAGGAGGTTCAATAATCAGGTGCGCAACTCGATTAACATAAAGTATATTAAAGTTTTTTAAAATGAAATATAATTAACAAAATCAGATCTGGATTAAAAACGGAATCTGCACATTATGAACTTGTATGATTTTTCAAACCAGGTGTAGCTGGAGTTTATCATCCTCATTATCTAAACTGTCCCTGTGAAGGCGCTTTGCTTGCTAAAGTGCAAAAGGAGTTAATACAAGCTGCTTGACCAAGGTGATTACACAAAGACAAATTATCCGCTGACATGATAATTTGCCAGTTTACTTGCTACTTCAAGCTCTGTTTTCACACACATATGTGCTTCATTGCATTAATGCAGAGATCGTAACTGATCTCAGAGCGATAAAAGCTGAGCTAGGGATATCTTGAAACTGGTCGCCTGTCAGCTGCTTGCCAAAGATCCACCGTGTACTTACGCACACAGCTAAAACACATTTCTCAACTTCCACAGCTCTGGACTTTGTCAGTGGGACGCAGAAACAAGCAAGTCAACAGCTGGTGGTCAAGCTAGCATCCAAAGGCAACTGTGGCCTGAGGATTGCAATCATTTGCAGGATGGATGCAGCAGGAGATATCAGAGACTTTACAGAACAGAGCACTGTTTCACTTTAAGACATTTTTTATTGTTGTCTAATTTTAATTTCATTGGTCTAGCACTGGTGGCATTCCCTGTGATGACTGTAAGCCCGTGACGTTTTCACTCGCAGTTTCAGATCTCAGGTCATGTGACAGGAGGCAAAGCAATAACTCACTCCCCATATTTCCTGTCTGTCCCTCACCTGTTATAAAACAAAGCAAATGTTTAAGATTGTTTTTCTGATGAGGTTTGTGGTTCTGAAATGGGGGATACATTCCTCAGCAGCACACTTTACAGACAGAGCGACACAAATGCATGTACGCACATCTCCAAGTATCTAACACAGACAAAAACACCAGTGTGAGATGTAGGCTGTGATTACAATTATTAATGAACACACACACACGCACCTGTTCGTGTGTGTGCGTGTGTGTGTGTGCTAGCACACATGCGTGCATGTGTGAGTTGCAGCTTGAGGCGGATGTTAGAAAGTGTCTCTGTGTTTTCAAAGGACCCCTTCTGTGTTGCAACATGCTCCTGCACACACTTATACACTCCAGATGGTGCAATTGACTCACACACACACACACACACACCGACACACTTTTTTATACAGCTTCAGACTGCCAGACAGACATATAGTAAGTAGCAGAGATGTAAATGATTACAGATTGGTGACAGGATTTGATTAATTACTCCTGATACAGGGTGAGTGTGCGCTGATGTTCTGCAAAATGCATAATGATCCACAGTATAGGAAAAGACCCACACACTTCTGTGCTTATGCAAATATTAAGCACACGAACCTTCTCATAGAGGTGCAAAAACGATGTTTCTGTGCAGTGTGTTTGTGTGTGTCTGTACTTAATAATGTCAGTTCATTATTTCTCCAGAGAAAAGAATAGAATAGTAAGTCTAAAACTGGTGATTCTCACTACCTCTGAATATCTTGGTAAGAAAGGCCAACTTAAGATTTTAAACAAATAGGCAAAAAAAAAAAAAATCTGAAACATGCTCAAGGGTTACATGAGAGATTTGATACTTCCCTCATATCTGTGGGTTAAATAGGGAAATAGAGTGAGGAATTAAAATAGCCAAGCAATTATCATAAAACCTGGAAGCAGCAGGAACCAACAAGCAGGGTTTCTTCCAAAGTTAGCGAGGTAATGAGATATCTCTCTTTGTTTAATCTGTGTACAGGCATGCAATGATGGCAATTTTTGGTTTGATAGGGAATCTGGGTGTAAGTAACTGTTGATGAACAGCAGTTAAGCCATCTGCACAGAACTTACTGGCTGGCTGACAACCTCGCCATAACATCTGAGAAACCTGCAAATAACTCCCTGCAAGGAAACATACTGTTAATTTTGCTTGGAGGTGAAATTTTACCTGAAATATCTGTCACAGATAGCACATTAGCGTTAGCATCAAGGACTAGAATGTTTATCATTGCTTGAGAAAACCATCAGCTGCTCAGTGGTTGAGATTAGATTTCAAACATGCTGAGGCAACAGCTCTTTTAAAGAACCCAGAATACAGAAAACTTGGTGCCAGCTCTATTGGTAATTACAAGCCTACTAATTGCCATTTGTTGGTAAAATTAGAAAAAAAAAATTGTAGAAAATCAGTTCTTCAGGCTACAGATTTTTGACCCTTTTCAGTGTGGCTTTCAAAAGCAGGGCTCCATTGAGACTGCTCTTTTCAAGGTCTATAATGATCTTTTAATGACTTCTGATGCAGGGAATTGTTGTGTAATCATTTTACTTGATCTCTACTATTGACCATAAAATCCTTCTAAATAGGCTTAACGTTTTGGCTGGTATCTCTGACTCTGTGTTAGACTGGTTTTCGTACATATCTGATAGGACCTTCTCTGATAGAACAAACAAGTTCACTTCTAACATTCCCTCTTTAACTTGTGGGGTTCCACAAGGTTCAGTTTGGGGTCCATTATTATTTTCTTTCTACATGCTTCCATAAGCTGGCATTATTCAGTCTATTTTCTTTCTTATCATTTCTATGCAGATGACATATATATGTTTTAAGTCTCATCAGCTGGGGAGGCTGTCAATCCATTTTTTTTAACTCAAGTTACAAATTGGCTCTCTAGCAATTACCTTGGTTTAAACGCCAACAAGACATGATTATAGCTCCTCCTGAACTAAAATCAGTCAGGCTCTTGCTTCTTTTTAAATGCACACAGATTGCCATCTTGTTTCATTCAGTCTGTTAGTCTGCACTGATGAGTCTAACTTGTCTGTGATGTGTGTCTGAAATAGGGAAGCTGATTAAACTGATTGCAAACTGGTTGTGTTCTAGTTATATTCCTGTATATTCTCTGTCCTACATCACTATTTGTGGAGCAATTTCTGAATTTCAGTCTCAAATCTATGATGTTCTGGCTGGACCCTGAATGTAAATAGTAAATGTTTATGAAAATAGCAACAAATTTACCTTTTCTGACTATTTATCAGTATTTGCATTATCGCAGATGCATGTAGTTTCCAACTTGACCCCATTCAATAGCAGACTACTAGCAGAGTGACTCTGCTTATTGCTGTTTTATTATACACCAAAAGTTGTTTTTTTTGGACAACCAGAATGAAAAAGTGGTTTTTATCCACAGGCCATCAGGCTACTGAATCACTGACTAATTACTAACTGCGATTATCTGCCGTAAAGTTTTTCAGTTACATTATTTGAGTCATTTTAGTTTAGTTATTTAATGTAATTATTTAATTGCTCAGTGTAATCACCGTATTTTGCCTTGAATATAACAATGGACTTCTTGATCTTGATCTTTGCAACTGACCACAAGCAGTCGCAAATCTGGTCTCCCATCTTTGAGGCAACCATTTCAAATGCAACAAGATTACAAGTTCATTGCACAAGGTTGCTGTAAATTTGGTCAGGCCCACCCTCTCGAACTATAAGCTCTCCACCCACGAATACATTTAATACAGCCTCTTATAAATGTATCTCACTTATTGGATATTGCTTAAGTGCAGGTGGAATCAAAATCTTATCAGGATGAGATGGGAGATCGCATCTCATCCCGAATTATTGGTTTTAACCTTCGGTAGTCCAAAGAGGTCACAAATCAGATTTTCCCTCAAATTGTAAAAAGTGGTAAATCTGGGATAAACTGGTCTAGAATTCCTAAAGACTGAACACATCTTTAAAAAATGAATCTAGTAGCTATAATTTCCAAATGTCAAAAATGTATTCATAAATGACTGAGTGAAAGAGCACAGAGAATTATTTCCTGTAAGAAAAGAGACTTCAACATGTTACTTTTATCAGCTTTCACTTGCTTGACCATGATTATAGGTGTCTAAAAGTTTCAGCTGAGTAAGGAGATTGTGTCACACCTGAATGAAAAATCTGTTTTCTTTTCTTTTCTTTTTTAATTAATAATCACATCAAGTTATCTGGTGAGCTTTAAATGTGGAAGTTCCACAGTGCACCCTGTGACTGATGGATTGAAAATGTCACAGTATCCATTTTAACAAGGTAGACCCAACCAAATTGTACATTTTCAGTCCAACAGACCAGACATTCAGGATTTTTGAGGATTATATAAAAGGTCTACTGTGCAAAGCAGGAACTCAAATCACATCTCTCCAAAAACTCAAACTAGAACTCTCCACAATGCACTTCTCTAGAAATCCAGCAAATGTGCACAAATAAAGAATTTCTCTGCCCTCTATTTGTTGAAGTGAGTGAGTAAAGGGGTCCCTTAAGACCAAGCTATGTGACCATTGAGACAATGGGGTATTTTACAACTCCCTCCAGCCATTTAGACAGCTATTTCTGAAGCCGTTGCTGCCACTTTAGCCGGGGTCCCACATGGCGCTGTGGGCGGATATGGATAGACAGGGCAATTACGCTGGATTTTTCATTCACCCACATACACACACACATACTTGCACGCACTTTTAATAGCCTGGTGATTCCAGGCACCTTTGGAGGTGACCGTGAGACACGCACACACTCTCAGCTGTAAGCCATCCTGTGTCATCTAGCGTGATAATCTATGGCATCATTAACAGCGGTAATTAACATATGCTATCCATGAACATCTGATACCAAAAATTAACCAATCACAAATCAGCCTCTTTCTGTGTCTCTCTTCTTCTCTGCTTGTTTCTCCTTTAATCGTTTAAGACTTTAGCATCAAGCCCACCTCTTCAACAGCAGCTCAACGCCTCCATAGCAATATGCAGCTTAATCGCCAAGTTCATAAATCCGAAAATCTACTTCCCTGGGTCAAAATCTCCAATTGAGTGGTACACCACTTAAAAAATTCCAGCTAAAGATAGTTCTGTAGCTGGTAGGACCTTTCTCGGTGTGTATCTGTGGGTGGTTTAGAAGCTCTTCTGAACCCCTGCTGTTACTCTGTAAAGAACCAAACAGCCTCCAGCCTGATAATGACTCTGCTGAATAGCTGCATGATTATACCTCTTTCTGTGAAATGTTTGTCTTTTCCCCCCCTCTGCATTTTGTCTGCATATCCCCTTATGGTCTATTCTCTGTTTCTTTTTTTATTTCCTCCTTTTCTCTCTCTTATCTTCCCTTTTCATAGTCTGTACTCCAACCTGTTCTCTAACCTATGAACATTTTTAGGGTTAATTAACCAAAAGCTTCTTTAATTCTGTTTCTTTACTATTTACCTGTTTATCTAGACATGTGTATATTTTATTCCTACATTAGCTTACTATGCACGAATGGACGAAATAAAAATAAATTAAATAAATAAATAAAAATGCACCAAAAAATTTTTATTTGTGAAAATTTGTGCAAATTATCACTTTCAGAAACAACAATTTTTTTTTTTTGACTCTATGAAAGAGTTGTATTTATGGAGTATTCAGCAGAGCTTTCAACCAACAATGATGTTTTTGTCACTTTTATACAAAGGTTCCTAATCATTTTTGATGCACAAAGCAGTGATGCAAAGGATCAGCCTTGAGGAGGAAAGCGGTTCAGTTTTTTTGTTTGTTTGTTTTTTTGAATTCTTTGTTTGTTGGACAGTCTGAGAAAGATGTACCAAGTTCTCATTTAGTGTGGTGTCATTAAGCTACTGTTTGTTTCATAGCGAGCAAAAACCTTTGAAATCTAAAATCCATCAGATGGCTCTTTTGAGGCTGAAAATTATCTTTGTCAATTTTGGGGATGAATGACGGAGAAAAAAATGTGGCCTTTGAAGGAATTCACAGATTTATGGAAGCCTGTTTCCACCTCTGAATAGAAATAAGAAAAAAAAATGGTGATAAGAATGCTTTTTGCACACACATGAAAGTTGGTGATATGAATCATGTGCTAAGTTTTTAAATATAACACTCTAGGGTTCCCCAAAGAGGATAACAGATGAAGAAGTAACAAGAAAAATACCAAACAACAACTTTACAAAGTCAAAGGGCAACACCGCCTATTAGCTTTACTACTCGGTCCCATAAACAGCACAGAAGACTGAAGTTGCTACCATGGTTTCACCCACTGGTTTGCAAAGTCCTGTTTCAAAGCTTCCATATGAGTGTTTCCATGGTTGCCACCTTGGTGTTTTTAAACAACGTGATAAGAATTGTAGAATTACTGACAGCATACTCAGATGTGATAGGACATGGTAGATACTACAAATAGATAAGACTCGTTTGGTCAAACAGAATTTAACCAAACTGTATAAATTAGACCTTTTTAAAAAAAGAAAATACAACATGACCTGAAATTAGTGACTGCAACTTTAAACTCATCAGAAAATTATTTACAGAGGTCAAATCAGAGAGAGCCATTTCCCAATTCGGTCTTTAAGTCTGACGTCATTAGCCGTTTCCGGGTCCAAACTCCGCGTCAGGTCCCAAAGTCAAACGAACACTGCGGCGTCACACAAAACTGTCTAAATTCTTTCATCTTTAATAAAATGATCAGTGTGGCTGCTCTACCAGGTGTAACAATTAAGTTTAACATCCAGGCATCCATGAAAACAGAATTTATGAAATTTAACGGAGTTAGAAGTTAGCAGGGGGTTACCATGTTCTGACTGAGGGATTTCTGAAAGAATCAAAACATACAGCTCTGCTATCACTTCCGACATAAATGAAGACAGAAAACTAAACAGCAGTGACTTTTGTAGGGTTACTGAAGTTGGGCTAGCTGGAACATAATGATGTGCTACGTGGTGGCTTGCTACACAGCTATGGTTAGCATAATATAAACACATTAGCACAGTGAAGCTTTTTTCCACTCGATAAAAGTTAACGCGAGGGTTCCCGATGGTTAGGGACAAATGCAAACGCATGGCAGGATGCTGTAAATGGACCAGACTTCAGTCAGGAGAACAACTGAGATAATCCATCCACAATACGAGGCTAGTCTTACTGCTGCATGGGCTGGGCTGTGGTTACATCGTAAGATGAGCTTTAAAATGAATAGTGGGAATAAAAACTGATAGAGGCCGACAGTGATCACTGACTTTTTTTAAGGGCTTGTTCAGATTAAATAGAACAAGATACAAAGCATTGAAACACGTTAAAAACACAACAGCCTTAATAAACGCAGAGTAGTTTGGACCCAGAAGCAGGGTTCGTACGCCATCACTTAAAGACCGGATAGACTTCTCTGGGACCTGAAGTCTTTTGGCAACCGCAGGTTGCCTGGTGGCCTGATGGCCATTAAAAAGAATGCAAACATAAGGCATTTGGTTCAGGTTGGCTTCACTTACCTATAGGGTTCATCCATCTTGACAAAGTGAAGTTTGCATTTGTCAACAAATTGTCGTGAATTTGTGCCAGATGACACTCATTGTGCAAGTTAAAATATTTTAATTTCGAAAAAAAATTGCTTCACCCTGCATTATGAAAACCCAAGAGTTGAGAGTCTCATGAAACTATGAAGGCTGATAGGTTGGCATTCTAATCTAATGTTAATCTGAAAATGTGTTGCTGTAATTTACTTCCAGCTTCCAACCATCCATTTTATTGGCTTATCCAGTTTAGGGTCGAGGGGCTCGAGCCTATCATGGGGCGAGGTGGTGTCCCACACTCCTACATTATCATAACAATGTTAATCCAAAATCAGTATTCGAACCAACCAGTTGTATCTGTGCATTCAGTTAGCATTAGTCAAAAAGTTAGCTAATGCTATTAACAATTATCATTAGCAAAACAGCATGAGTAACCTAAATTTGGCTAACATAAAAACTAACAATAATATATTTGTAATATAGCTGTAATAAAGAAAAAACTTGAAATACTTGCCATTTGTTCCAGAAGAGAGTTTTATATAAACAAACACATTTTGTTTTTCCTCCACATTCCAAAGCTATGACACACAACAACATGATTGATCGGTTGCAATTTTGATCCGGGAGCAACACCAACACGGGGATATCAGATACACAATGCTGCAGTATCATTATTATTATTTTTATTATTATTATTATTATTTGGGTTGTATTCTAACAGTCAGACCTTATGCTCAGTATCTATTATCAGCATAAAATGGGACTTTAATTCAAGCTTTCAACACTGACAAGAAAATAGTCCCTTAATTACAGCTGAGACAGGAAGTAGTGCAACTTCACAGGTGTGTGGAACAAATCAGGACTCCGGTACAGATCAAACAGAGACAAGGCCACCGTTCGAGTGCACCAGTGTAGCTGACTTTCCTCAGCTTTGTGTTATTTCACCTTCCCATGACACATGAGAAAATGACATATCCATTGTGAGGTGACCTTGTGTCTTCGTGTGTGTGTGTGTGTGTGTGTGTGTGTGTGTGTGTGTGTGTGCGTGTGACTGCTGCATCGGTGCCCGCTGTAACTAATGCATGCTGCTACACACTCTGTTAAACCCCTCTCCTGGTACAGCCTGCATCTTCCCTCACTCAGTGTCTTCCATAACCTTCCATTGTCTCTCCATACATTTTCCATCATCAGCTAATTCATACTCCTACACACAATGGCACATACTTCCACAAGGAGGCAGCTACACACCGACAGCACGCCCCGAACAGACACACACACACACACACTCGGGCCTTATGCACGTTCCTGTTAACTCCACTCACACACATCGAGCCCTCTAACACTCACCCACAGACGCTCATAATGCATTCTATGGTATTATAATAACTAAATGCTAATCTTACGGCATCACATTATTAGTTCTTAATGTATTCTGGAACACTATTAGCTGCTAACACTAATGCTAGGGCACTATTAATGCTAATGCAGTAACAGTGAGAGTCCTGAGCCATGCCGCCCATGCAGGATTATGTGGAGCTTTATAATCCCTTGTTAGCTAGCAGCGAAGGCATACATCACACCGCCAAGGTAATCTGAGTGCTGTATGACAGCTATACACCTCGCCCTGTCCTCATCTACTCCCATAATCTACTCCTGCTAGGATAGCTGCTCTATCAGCTACTTTTCGTGATGATGTGTACAGTTATACACCACACTTGTTGACAAGGCAGTCTCCCTTCACTCAGAAGCAAACTGCAGAATTGCAGCAAAAACTTTAAATTGTGTATGTTGAGTTTGGCCAGTTTCTACAGAGGGGAGCCACTAGAAGCACGGTATACATTTAATGATGATGTTGCATAGCATAGTGTTTAAATGCCTTTGGAAACTGATCGCTCAGAAGTCTTGTGACTCAGTAGATGATAGCTATTGCCTCCTTTCAGTCAGTTTTAGGCTTTTGACATTATGTAGGTCAAGGCCATTATTTCCCATAAAAACGGCAGTTGATCTCATTCTGCTGCGCAAGCTATAGCATGCATGAAGTGCACTAATTTTCTGACATGCTTTTGTTGGCATTTATCACCAAATTTTTTATGTGGCGATAACACACATAAATGGGTTTCTAGTAATAATGTTAAAGAAGTCATTTTACTATTAAAAAATGCACTGCAACTAGCTGCTTCTTATGACTAAAGAAAGTTTGGGGGGGGGGGGGGTTTTTTAAAGGTTCG
>VUQG01017897.1:2534-39041 GCA_015106755.1 Etia nguti
CATTTTTTTTTTTCCCCCTTTTTTCCTTTTTTTTTTTTTTTTTTACAGCAGATGCTCTTTCTGACACAACCCCAAAGGGATTTTTGTCTCCTCCTGGGAGCAAAACAGGGATCTTTTGCTTGTTAGGCAAAAGTGTAAACCACTGTATTATGAAGCCACAATAAGATTTTTATTCTTATTAAAATGCACTAATTTGCATAAATTATAGTGGATATATCCTATAAAGACAAATAAAAATTTGTGTTTTGGACATTTTCTTTCAACTAGTTTGAATTAGCATAATGTCTTGCATTAAACCCACTGCCGGTGTCATGAAGCAGTTTCTGTTGTAAGTATGGATGACTGATCAGGAAAGCGGTTCCTGATCACAACTCTTCTGTTATATGATTTAAAGAAATTGATTTTAGAGAAATGAGTAAGTGAGGCTTTGGCACTGGATTTCAAATTTCTATAGTTACATAAGGTAACATTACAACAGCAGATAACAACAGATTACTAAATGTAGCAGAAAATGACAACAAAAGTGACTGAGTATACAAAGTGTAAAGTACAACAAGCAGTTCAGGGTTAAAATGAAATAACTGAGATTAAAGTACTGCGGTGTAGAGTTGTAAAGAGTTATTGCGTAGGAAAGCTGAGTCATCTCTGCTGAAATGTGCTGATGGAGAGGAGTTTTCAGAAGACCCTCCTCTAACTGCTGCATGAACATTGTCCGTGTCTACTCCTGATGAGTTCACTGTATTTTTTATCACCATCCTTTTTCTTTTAACACCCAACAGACCACAGCTTAGTAAATGTAATTACCACAGACTTACAAAATACTCTTAGCTACAAAGAGTTGCTACCACATATAGTTTAGAACCAAGGCGAGCCTGCTCTGGCCGTTCCAGCAGAGAGCCTCGGAGTTCCTGCTATAGTACAGAAACTACTATAGCAGGAACTCAAGTGCTTTACTGAAGAGCAGTTTTAATATATTTGCACCGTATTCTTCTTAATTTACTACTACTCTATAGTACATTTGTCATACTTTATACTATTTTCTACTTCTACTTTACTATAGTTTACACTCCATGCCATTTTTTTAAAAGTTCTGATTACATTTTTATTTTTTTTGCAGATTTTGTGATATAAATCTACTAATAATATTAGAAAACAACTGTTTTCAGCTTTAATGCTGAATATTGACAGGAATAACCAAAAGACCCAAACCACTCCACAGGAACTAGGGAAGCACACAACTAAGAGGGAGGACACAACAAAGGGCAAAGGGAGACTCAGACAATATATACGCAAGGTAATGAGGCCAGGGGAAAACAGGTGGGAAACACAGCGGGAATAAATCAGGAATAATCAGACAAGGGGAAGTCAAATGAAATATAAAACACATGAGACCAAAATCCTAACACAGAGACACAGAGACAAGGACTCAAACATACAAACTAGACACAGAAAGACAACCAGTGAGACGAGAGTGGAATCACAAACAGGAACTAACAAACCCAAATTCATCTATAGGCAAGCAAAGAAACTTAAAAACATCAGGGGATATGAAATTGCATCACTAACAGAAGACTATAAATAGAACATAATCCTTTCATTCTGGAGTCTTCTGTTATAATACTTCTGTTAGTGACCATCCATCTGAATGGATGATAACAAACCAGACCGACTAGTAGGCGTAGAGGGCCCATTCTGGCTCTTATCGGTCTGATTACCTCTAATAAAACCCTTTGAATGGACTGATAAGATCCAAAGTGGGTGTCCCTTCTTAAAATCTACAGAACTCATAAACCCACAAAATTCAGTCAATAACCCAGGTGCAGTGATAAATGGATATTTTATTACTATAAGGAAAGATGCCCAGTAGTAGAAAAGTAATTAAAATCATCTCCTGCTGCAATGTTAAAGTAATATATACATTAATGAATCAATAGTTATGATCCAGTGATACAGTCTAATGTTGAATATTGTGAAAAAGAGTACTCTGCACAAAAGCATTTTTACAGTTACCTAAGTAGGATTATGAATTTTCCTTAAGTAAAGGGTCAAAATAATTTCACCACACCATAAAGCAATAAATTTCAGGCTCTTGTGCAGTGATACTGTGCTTTTGTTCTTTACGGTTTATTATTGCCTGTGGAAATTGTGTACATCACTGGCCATCTCTTCATATCCGCAGACTTTCCCATTGGTTGGCTCTTATCTATAAATCTACGCTTTGGCTGGTGCCTTCTTATCTGTGTGTTTCTTTGTGTAAAAGCCACAACCAATATACCCTACGCTCTCACAACAGCATACAAATCTCCAGAAAGAGCTGAAATTGTCAGAAATGGTTACAATGGGGGAGTTTAAGTCCATTTTAAAGGAGTGAGAGAATAGCCTTTTTGGTCAGAGTGATTATTGCACACTGTTATCGCACATTATTCACTTATTTATGTTCACTTGTCTGTACGGAATATTGTATTTGTTTTTTACTTGTTATACTGTTATGTGTTGTATTCCTTGTAACTTCTGCTGCCCTCTTGGCCAGGTCTCGGGGTTGCACGTGAGCCTGAAAATGTGCCAGTTGTTTTCTATTAACTATTTTTTGATGCTGTATTTTTTTTAAGTTCCATCGAGTGCCCAGAATTGGAAAGACGATTGGCTGGAGCCCATATCTTAAAAACACAGATAGCACATAGGGTAGTGAGGTTCAGGATTTTTTTTTTCACCAGCTGACTTGAAGTGTCGTTGAACATGTTCATTAAATGTTTATTCCATACTCGGATCAAAACAATAAAGAAATAAGCAGCCACTATGAATTAATATTGAAAACATTTCAGAGCATACACAGAGTAGACCTGAGCTATTTTCAGACTTACAATGGAGCACAGAAATAGTTTGTAATGTAACTAATGTAGGTGTAAGAAAGTGGGGATGACGAATAGAGCAGCGCAGAGAACTGAGTGGCCCGACAGCCACACAGAGCAAAATTCAAAGTGTAATATTTAATAACAACATGGAGCCCACATCATTAGGCACCACACATCATTAGATCATCTCCTCTAGGAAAGCTCCTCCAGGGAGCCCTCAAACCTGCCTCCCGTTCCTCATGTTGCCAGGACAACAGACAGCAAGCTTGCAGCACACAAGTCAGTCTCTCATAGCAACAGATTGTCTTCAGAATCCCATTCCGACCAATCAGGAGTCGGCTGCTGGATGAGAACTCTCTGTTGTTGCTCCACTCTAACGTGTAGGAGGAGAGGGGGAGGAGTCACATGGTGTGAGGTACACAAAACATCCTTCACTGGACTACTACAGGTCATATGTGGCTGGAAATAAACACCAAAAAATTTCATCAGGAGCAGGAAATAAAATTGTTTTTTCCTCTTTTTCCAATAAAGTTGAAAGCGATTGCATACCAACTGTGATTATTAAGATGAAGATTTCAGTCATATTTCAGTGCTTTTGTTTTGTTTTGTTTTTGGTTTTTACATTCATGCACGCTCAAAGGATTCTTTCAGTGAAGTTCCTTTAGAACTAGTTATTGTGCCAGTAATTGACACAATAACTGGTAATTGTAAAACCTATTAGACCAATTTATTAGACCACCACCCAATGTAAGGTTTATGCCACAGCGGCCCTAAATTAACAGTATTGGTGATCAGTAAAATAATTAATTTTTTTATTTCTGTTATGATTAATTCATTCATATGTGCTACATCTTCAATTGAAATGATATATTTAATACTGAAAATATAATAATTGTTGTGATCCATGAGCTTTCAAATGTATTGTTTTACAAAAAAGCAGATAAAAAATTAATTTGGCTTTTTTTTTTAATTAAAATGCCAAATTAAATGTATTTACTTGCATTCCTGAACAGAAAAAATTGTTTTAGTGTTTGAATGTTCTATATGATTCATTTCTCACTTCTCAAAGACATACAGTTGCTCAATAGGTGTACAAAAACCTGAATTTTGTTCAGTGAATTCAGTAGGTTTTAGTTTTAAATACATTTTTGACAGATTTCTAAAATATTTGTGTTTTCTTGTTTTTATGACACGTGGTCTAATATATCTGTTAAGCACTGTACAGCTGCTTCTTAGCTGCTTATCCTGTTCAGGGTTGTGGGGGCAGGGGGGCTGGAGCCTGCCCCAGCTGTCACAGGGCAAAAGGTGGTGTACACCCTAAACAGGTTAGAGTCCACTGAAAGGCCCATTCAAAAATAATATTTAAGCTAACAAAAAAAAAATACATTTAGGAACTAAATAGCAATTTTGATATACAAAAACATACTTCAATCATTTTTTCTAAAGGAAACATCCATTCTACTTGTTTTGGTTTGTTTTTCAATACACATTTTTCACATAACTTTGCGAGTCTCAACTTCACATATAATAAAGTAAAATAGTGTCTTTATTTCATTGTGTAATTAATCATTTTCAACACATACTACAAATAATCCTTACCAGTCATGGAGTTATGTATTGTGTCCTTTCACCCAGATGCCAGTCTGTAGTTATGGTGAAAAGGAGCTACTGCTGGACAGTGTTTCTATGAGCCCACAAAGCATTCTGAGTAGTTTAATATTAGCATTAGCGTATGTGACTATCAGGAAACCATGCAAGTGTTGCCAAGTGTTGCAACATTCAATCTGCAACAATGATCTGCAAACAACAACGTAGCCCTGCAAAGGACAGCAAGAACTACAAACTGGTTGGGCACGTCTGCTTTAACTGGGAGGTAAACAATCTTGTCACATATTTGCAGGCTTCACTTTGAATTCAGGTCCATAAAAATGAATTGAGATCGTGCTGAGTTTGTTTATATTGAAATTATGAATGCACACGCCCTCATATTTTAGCAGATGAATATTTTAGGATTAATGTGAGTACAAAACAAAATCAAAATAATGTAAAAATGATATTTTACATTTTTACACAAGAAACCCTTCTCCGTGGATGGGTGTTAGAGTTCAGGGGCTGTTAGTGAAATGTGGCCCCTGGTGATATATTTAACCTCACTGGGGCAACTCCCCCCTTTTCTGACTCTGCTCCAAGAGTTTCTGAGTTGGGGGAGTTGACTGGACAGGGGAGTTGTGCATGCAGAGGCCCAGATAGGGCCAGCATAACCTTTCCTCCAGATTCCCTTAAGTAACATGAAGTGAACTGGCCCACAAACAGGAACAGGCTGCTGTACTAAGGCCCGGCTGCTTGTCATGCCTGCATGCTAACTGGTTTTCCTAGCAGCTCCTCCCTCTTCCCCTCTCTTCTCTCTAACAGCTGGCACTGAAACTGCATTGCCACAGCTCCAAAGCCCTCAATGCTCCCTGAGGTCATGCTTATGTGAGTCATACCGAGACCAGGCCCTCCTTAGCAGCCATGCGCTGCCAAGGCTGAGCCGACACACCTGCTACTCCCCTCCCTGCTGCAAGCAAGCAGTACCTTAACAGTTAGGTAAACTGTGGTCGGGTTCTTATTGTATAAGCACCAATGACTAGAAATAAAATATGAAATACAATGGCTCCGTGTTTGTAACAGTCACAGTGGACCAGCTATTGCCTTCAAAGTTTGTGATTATACTGAAAATAAAAACAACAACAACAACAACAACAAAATGCTTTTAAAGCACTGAATTTACTTTTTTTCATATTGTGGTTTCCAGAAGTTTGTTGGAAGTTCTGACACATTTTCCCCCCATTTTTCCAAATACAGTTGGTGATGATGTAACAGCACATGTAGGTCAGGACCAGTTTGGTTTCTCTTACATGTAGATGTGCTCATACAAATGGTCAGACAATAGGACGCAGGAAAAACACACAGCGCACACTTACATAAAGCTTTCAGAACATATTTAGAGTCAGAAGCATAATGCATAACACAGAAAGCCCTTTGCCCTACATACAGGACAAATAAGCATGCACTGCCCTGTGGAGACTTGAATTATTTTAAGCCATAGCGTGTGTTCATGTGTATGAACATGTTCATAAAAATAAAACACCCAATAAGACAAAAGAAGGCTCGGGATTATGACAAAAAAACAGGAAAACATGACTAACAGTGAATTGGTGTGTTTTCCTAGATGGCCTAGTTTACAGTAAGCAGAGGGTTAAAAAACTGAAACATGGGAGTGATACATTATTTCTGGCAACAAAGTTAAAGATCGCAACAACAAGCTGGAGGAAACAAAGCTTTGTAGCTGAGTATCATTGTGTTATAAAACGTGAATTTGATACATAATCCATTGTTTATTAGCTTGTTGTGCAAGAAAACGACATAAACACCTTTAAAAATCAGCACAACAAAACAAAACACACACACGCGCGGGAGAAAGAAACCCGCGCTTTGGCCGGCAGTCGTGTTGCATTCAGGTATTGTGGGAAAAGCTGGTAAAAATGACCTCGCTACCTTTCTCAGATAGACCCATTTCTATAAATGCAGTCAAGTCAGCTGAGTATAAAGCACAATTAAGTCGTTTTTTTTTTAAAGCTTTTGTTAATATGCCTACTCAAATGTTTTTTCTAGATAGTTAACTACAAATTCAAATGTTTGCTTGCTTATGAGCTATTGCAAATGCTTTTCAAAATAGTCAACTAGACGTGGACTTTTCATATAAGAGTGTTCACTGCAATGTATTATTTAATATCAAAAAGAAAAGAGAGAGAGAGAGAGAGAGAGAGAGCAGCTATCATTTGAATATTTAAAAAATGTCTGATTAAGTTTTTAGACGCTGAAAGGTAGATCTAATAAAAATAATAATTTTAAATAACCAGTCAACACATATCAACATATATTGGCCATATCTCCATTGTTTTTCATTATTGTCTTACGATATAATATATTACTCTAACATATATTAAAATGAATCCGATTTACCATTCTCCAGGACATACATTGTGTTTAAGCTCTAAATTAATGTTTAGTGTGATTTCCGAGAGGTTATTCCCACAGCCCATGAATGCAGCATACACTGAAACGACCTTTCGCCTAGTTTGGCGAATGGCAGTTCATCGGGTTTACCCTGACACTGCTGACTCCTGTGACCACGCCCACCAACGACCACGCACCCTGTTTCCTCCAACCGTCCAGCGAGCACGCACTGTTCACGCGCTTATTGCTCTCCCATTGGCTGAAACTCTTCACACGCTCGCTCGCGATTGGCGGAGTGTTGCCACCCGCCTTTGCGTGTTGTGAGTTTTGTTATTCTTTTTTTTTTTTTCCCTTCCCCCTCCTCCTTGCCACCCCCTCCCCACGTTTTACACACACAGCTGAGAGAAAAGGGAGCCAGTCAGAGAAAAGACGACCTCAACCCTATCGGAACAGGCAGCAGCTCTGGCAACCGCCGTCTCTTTGTTCTAAACTGGCTTCAAAAACAAAAAAGCGATATTTAAATATTTTATTCCTCAATGCCATCGCGAAAATTCAACGAAATGGACTCACTCGAGGTAAGACAATTTTATTAAACTGTCACTTTAGCTTTACGCAACATTTTTTTTTGTTTGTTTGTTTTCACTTCAATCCTTTTAACGTCCACTTGTTTACTTTGACATTTCAGGGCTTGCATAAATGAAAAGCTTAATTTGATATTTATTTAAAAGTATATTAATTATATTTTTTTGTCTAATTAACTTTGCAATAGTGCCACAAAAAACATATTTAACATGGACACTATTTTTTTCGCATTTTAGTCAACCTTAAATAAAATAAGATAAATAAAAATATAACGCAGCGACACGCGGAACTCTGTCCCTGTCAGTTTTTTTTTAGTCCGGGTGTATTTCTGTGGAGAATCACTAATTTGCTTTGTTTACTGTAAAAAAATATATAATAAAAGTTGGAACGTGACAAGCCTACTTCCTGATGCAAACCCGCTTTATGGGGATTTCACATGGCTCATCTCGGCAGCACGTCACTGTTTGGTCTATATTTGGTAATGGGAGGTGTCCTGGCTTCGGGCCACAGGCAGTGCATGGGGTGGGGTGTAGTCACCAGCACCCCCCTCTCCCTTATTGGCACCAGTGCAGAGTTTGGCCCGGGAACTTCAGATACAGGAAGAGTGACTGAGCAGATGATAACTGGAAATAGATTTTTTTTTTTTTTTCTTTTTTTTGTTCCATTCAGGTTCATAGAATAAAAAACGTCTCCTTCTCAGCGCGATCGGAGAAAAAGCTGAATAAACCTGTTGTAGAATAGCCGCTGAAAATAGCTTTGTGCGTTGTTAGTGACCTGAACACACAAATGTAATTTAATTTTCTTCCCCCTCCCCCCCTTAGACTGAGTATATGGATGCCTGTGTAAAGAGAAGGAGGCATGACAGCGAGCACTCTGACTCTAGTGGATTCGGTTTCGACTCCTCTGGTCTGGAGTACACTGACCTGGAGGCAGCGGAGGCTCTGGTGTGCATGAGCTGTTGGGGCACAGATCTTTTCTATAACCGCAAAAAGCCAAAGCCAAAGTCCTGCAAACCAAGACCTCTAACCCCAGCTTCAGACTCTGGCGACTCCCTCCCACCATCAGAACTTCCAGACCCCCCAAAGGACTTTGTGTCCTTCTCCTCCCTGGTAAGACATATCATATAGCACCAACATATGGGCACTACTACTGCAGCATTTCTTCATCATAGTTTGAACTAAAAGGACTGAAAGGTTTGACCTTGTGATGCATATGTGTTAATGATATGAGGTGGGGGCAGCTGACAATTGCTACAACAAGAAAAACCTTGTTACAGTAAGGTGTTTGACCCTCAAGCAAAGTTCCTTCTTGCAGAGGCAGGGTCATAAAAATCACTGTTTTATAGCTCATTATGATGGTTATTCTTATGTCTTATCTGCTTGCCATCTGTGATGCTTATCACAGGTGAAGAACCTACAAATGTAGGTTCTTATGCAACTAGAGACAGTAGATGCAATTTTTAACTCTCTGGCCATCTCTTTGCAGTGTATGACCCCGCCCCACAGTCCCAGCTTTGTTGAAACGTCATCAGGCACTGCGTCCCAGTCAAGTTCTGGCTCGGTCGCATCCACACAGCAACCTGTCCTGGCAGCCGTTGCTGAAAAGACCCCCTCCCTCCCGCCCACACAGCCCTGCAGAGCAATGGCGACAAGCGTGATCCGCCACACTGCGGACAGAACCCTCTGCCAGCACCACATTCCAGTGGCCCCCAATCCAGAGAAAGCTAGGGACATGGTAACAGCTACTACAATGGTCTCCCAGCAGCAGGAGCAGCAGTGCATCACAAACACAGAGCAGATAACCACACCTCCATCCCCTCTTGCTTCTCTCATACCTTCAAAAACAGAGCAGCCACCCAGTCCCCCCAAATCCTGTTTGGACAGTGTCCCCACCCCAACTCCTGTCAACAACCAACCGCAAAATAGCCCACCCTCTCCCCCTGTTCCCACAACTGTGTCCCCTCCTCCAGTTGCAAGCCCTCAAATCATCTGCCAGATGTTCCCTGTCAGCAGCCAATCGGGTATAATCTCAGCCTTCATCCCCAGTGCAGTTCAGACATCCAATTCTGGCATTCGGACTGCCGCCACACCCATCCTCCCCCAACCCACCTCAGCTAACAACCCCCCTGTCCAGCAGTCCCTGATTGTGGGCTCCTCAGTGCCCCAAGGCACAGTGATGCTGGTCCTCCCTCAGTCATCCGTCTCTCAGGCCCCCCACTGTCCTCAGACTGTCATGACCCTGGGCAACACCAAACTACTACCTCTGGCCCCAGCCCCCGTTTACGTGTCAGCAGGACCCAGCAGCAGCACAACAGCCACAAAGATGGACTTTTCCCGCAGGAGGAACTATGTCTGCAACTTCCCAGGCTGCAGGAAGACATACTTCAAGAGCTCACACCTCAAAGCTCATCTTCGAACACACACAGGTGGGGGGGTTTACTGCCTTCAGAGTTGCTTGTGAGAATGTGGAATGAAAATGTGACTGTCGATGATGAGTGTTGCATCCTGTTTGTAAAACATTCCTTCTCTGACCTTGTTATTCTTGTCGGGAAAGAGAGTGAGCTCATTGTTTTATTGTAAGCCAAGCTCAGTTACGTGTCAAGTTTTTCTGACTACAATGTGACTCACTTGTTTTCTTCACTTGGTCCTCCCTTAGGTGAGAAGCCCTTCAGCTGCAGCTGGGACGGGTGTGATAAGAGGTTCGCCCGCTCTGACGAGCTCTCCCGTCACAGGCGTACGCACACCGGCGAGAAGAAGTTTGTGTGTCCTGTGTGCGACCGGCGGTTCATGCGCAGCGATCACCTGACCAAACACGCCCGCCGCCACATGACCACAAAGAAAATTCCTTCCTGGCAGGCTGACGTCAGGAGTTTGAACAAAATGGCCACTGGAAAAACCCCTCCCTCAAAATCCAGCATTACAGCGCTAAGCATGCTGGTACCTGTCGGCTCAAAGTAAACAATGAACAACCTGCCACCCGACCCACTCCCAAGATACCAGAGGGACACACAGGAAGCAGTCAAGCACATGGGACTGCTGTTCTTTCGAATCATGGGAATGAAAAAAAAATAATGCACTGGACTCTCTTCCTGCTCTACTGCTCATTTGTACACATATTTTCTCTAAAAGATTCTTTCTTTATGTAATTGATGATGTGTATGCACTCTTGCCAAAGCCTTTGTATGAAGTTTTGTCGTATACATTTCACCTTCTGCACCTCTCCTTTGTTTGTGTTGATATTCATGTACGTGTATGTGAATGTGGTGTTTGTTGTACTATGAAATTAATTTGTCACATTTTTTTGGGGGGGGGGAGGGTTGAAAAGAAATGTACATATGAATAGTAATCATCAGTACCATAATTACACCTTGATTGTATCTCCCTGTCTACCTTTTCATATTATTTAATACATATTTGTAATAAAAACAAGGGTAAATGAGTCGTGATTGTGAGTCTTGTGACCTTTCCCTTATTCTAAAAATGAAAGAAATCATGTGTGGGATCAAGATGAAGTCAGCAATCTTTCCCAGTCAACTCATGCACAAATACACAAAAGTGGTGCCTACCCACATCCTGTGTGTGTGTGTGTGTGTGTATGTGTCACGCTGACTCCCACCACCGCCACCGCCCTCTTTGGTCAGCTGAAGCTCACTCATGTTCTTTCAAATGTGCTGACTGGCCTGTGGGTAGCTTCCTGCTGGTTGAATGATTTTTTTTTATTTTTTGGAGGGGTGTTATAAAAGCTCTTTTGGCGAATCCATCTGGGGACATGGCGTCCTGTTCATTAGCTCAGAGACAGAGCCAGATGAGTCAGAACAGACAGGCAAGTTGGTTGTTCTGTACTGGAGTTCATTAGAAGCATATTTGAGCACATTCAGATCTGTCACATGGGAGCAAGGAGGGCACAGAGCTACAGTTCTTGCATAATACTCTAAGTTAATTATAATGTCCCTGGTGTATTTAGCATATGTGGACTGGTGTTCCGAATAAAGTCACATGCCTGACCTTTTTTCGTGCATAGCTCCTAGAAACTGCTAGAACTTTATTTTTTATGAATCATAAACAAAAAAACAAGATGTAGTATCTCTTTGTGATGTCGTTTTGTCTCTCACACACACGCAGTTTCATAAGCAGTGGTCCCATACCTAGTAACAGCCCACCCCTTCCAATCACACAGTGAGGAACAGGAACTGCTGGGGGTGCGACCAATCACCTCTCTCGCTCGCACACCCGCCCATTTGCCTTACTGACCGATATACTAACTGGCTGAGTTCCACCTGAACTGTGGTCTACGGAGACACCTGCTGGTGGAACTATGTAATGTTATTGTTTGCAACGATGGAAAAAAAAAACACCCGGAATAAAAAGGATATTTCACAAATAGCGGCCTACCCATTATGTCATCATTAACATTTCAACACCAAATAAATGTAGAAATTAAAAAGTATACTGTATAGAGTTCAAGCATAGCTAATTAATTATTTGTACTATGCATTTTATTCAAATTTGGTTGCTTAAAGCTTTAATTAATAGAATTTGTTTAATTCATAGGTTAGGATTAGGTGACATGCTCTAAAGATGAGATTTTAGGTATTACTGGGAGTTATTGTTGGGACCAACCGCATCTACAATACGAAGTCTCCATCATCACAGTTCCTAACAGATCGTATTTTAAAAATGGTCAAAATGTTAATTACGAGTTTTCTGAAATGAAAGTAAACACTAAACTATTAAAGATCAAGGAATTTTTCATCTCAAACATTAGTTTAAAAAAAACTGTAGCAGTGGCATGTTTACGGAATTTTTTTTATTGTAGAAGAAAATAGGAAGACAAACCTTGACGCACATAAATGTTGTTTTGTAACCTAAAATAAAATTTTGCAATTCCTTTACGTTGTTACACATTTAAGGTCAGCAGTTGTTAGTGGAATTTTTTTTAATGCAATTTTGAGAATATTTTCTGCAATGCTCTAATACGAAAGTCCATCTGGTGTTTCTTTGATGAAGTCTCTTCCAGTGTGTGTTTTTAGGTAACACCCTGTACCTATGAACCATATTCTGAGTCACTCACTTGTACACATTATTGTTACAAACCTGATTTTAAGTGATTTGGGAGTGAATTGTAGTAATATCAGAAAACATGTCCACTATCTCTGACTGCCTGCTCTGTCTGATTTGGTGATGTGCAGTACAGGAGCTCCACAGGGAGCATGTGCTGTCTCCATCCACATTCACTTTCTACACCTCAGACTTCCAGTACAACTCCAAGTCGTGCCATGTACAGAAATACTCTTACATTTCCGCAGTGGTTGGATAGTGATGGGCAGGAGGAGGAGTACCGAGCATTAGGGGAGGTTTTTGTGAAGTGGTCTGGCAGGAATCATCAGCTTCTGAATAACATCAGAGAGATGGTGCACATTTCAGAAGGACAAGGACATCTACACGGCCTGTGTGTGGATGAGTACCAGGGTCTCCACATTGACAACAGGCTGAACTGAAAGAACAGCACAGAGGCTGTTATAAGAAGAGTAATGTGCACGTTCTGTTTCCTAAGGAAGCTGAGGTCCTTCAACATGTGCACCAAAAAGATGAAGATTTTCTATCACTCAGGGAAGGCAGTGCATTTTGCCATAGTTGGAACTTGTGGCATCAACAGACTGAATACACTGATTAAGACAGATGTAGAGAGCCTTTGATACCGCATCCTGTCACATTGCGTAACACAAGATAATAAAAATAATAATGATATGAATATTATTAGCATGTTTTATCATTATTTCAACTGCTGTAACAAAAGAATTTCCTAAATATGGGATTTTTTAAAAAGTCTCATATTTACATTCAATTTTTAAAATTTTGCATTTATGCGTTCAATGACGCTATTTATTATTGTTTATTACTGTATTTATCTTTAAGCTTTAATATCTTTAAGCTTTAATCCATTAAAAAAAAAAAATCAACAACAACAAAACCGTATCAGGCGGTATCTTTTGGTTGCGCCGGTCTGACGTTGCTATAGTTACATCAACACAACTGTTGCTTCCGCTCCAAGTTTTTTGCACTGTAACTGAAGCGGAACCGTCTATTATTGGACCTAAAACAAAAAATATACCGCGTATTTTTCAGATTAGTACGACCAGGCGGTAAATATGTTTTGAATTTCACCTCTTTATTTTTTCCAGCGGTTTAAAGTCACGAAAGTTTGTGGCCATTTTCTGTCCTCCTAGCTACGTTCAGCTTAGCGCTTCTGTTCTCCCAATATCAGCATGGAGCTGCTCAAAGAGCTCAACTTGACAGCGTATGAAGTCGACAGGTTTACGAAAGCTTTCAAAGACGAGAAATTCCGGGAAATGTTCCGGGATTACACCCAAGAAATATCAGATCCCGAGAACAGGAAAATGTACGAAGAAGAGATCAAAATCCTGGAGCAGGAGAGAGGCAACACCGTCGAGTTTATCCACCCGGAACCGTTTAGGGCCATCAAAACCAGCGTGGACGGCAAGCACAAATGTTTCATCAACATTTGCGCCAGTGATAAAGTTGGGAAGCCTTCATCTGAGTGGGTTGTGTCGGAGGATGGCCGCAGAGGGCAGTGTTGGTCCTTGCCTCACAGTCTGCACCCTGGGAGGCAGGACACAGATCCTAAAGGTAACAAAATGATGATTTATGATGTTGTTTTCCACCCTGACACTACCCGCATGGCAAGCAAAAACAAGAGCTTTCTGGAAATGGTGGACAGCATAGCTATCCAGGGAATCCAGGACACTTTTAAAGTGACTCTGGACAAAAAGAACATGAGAGAAATGAAAACAAAATACAAAGGCACCCCACAGCCCTGTGTTATAAGAAAAGCCATACCTGGATTCAAAGCCAAGGAGTCTTCAGAGCCTCCAGACCACCTTGCCTTCCCATACCCAGATGAAAAAAGACCTATCACACAATCAAAGCCCACAGAGTCACCTAGAACAACAAAAAACAGTATTGATTCTAAACCTCAAAGCTTAGTGAAAATCATAGAGCCAACCAAGCCAAACTACACAGTTAAGTATCGATCACTTATTGATCTGCAGGACTTTAGATGCTCTAGAGACTCAGCCCGAAGCCCCAGACCCAAAGAGATTGTGGTGGCTGTTGATTTGCCTCTTCTAAAGTCTGTCAGAGATACAAGCCTTGAAGTAAAAGAGAAGCAACTGCTGCTGGAGACCAAGAAACCAGCCTACAGACTGGAACTACATTTAGCCTACACTGTGGATGAAGACAAAGGAGAGGCCAAGTTCAACAAACAGAGAGGGCAGCTCATCATCACCCTGCCTGTTCTTCCTCATAATTTGCCTCCTTTATTTGAAGGGCCCGCAATGGCCAACAATAAGAGCGCAAGTGACGGTGAGAGCGAGGAGGACAAAAGTGGGGTTGAAGAAGAAGACAAACAGAAAGAGAGGGAAGGCGAGAAAAGTGAGCAGGAGCTACAGAAAGGGGCTGAGGAAAAGGAAGAACAACAAACTGAAGATCCTGAGCAGGAGAAGGGGGGAGAGAATAGTGAAAAAGAGGAAGACAGAGTTCAAGAGAAAGGAGAAGAACAAATTAGGGAAGAGGCAATCGGTGCAGATGAGGCAAAATGGAAGAATCTGGAAGAGAAGGGCCAGGAACATGTGGAGGAGGAAAGAGT
This sequence comes from Etia nguti, assembly GCA_015106755.1. Lineage (NCBI taxonomy): Eukaryota > Metazoa > Chordata > Actinopteri > Cichliformes > Cichlidae > Etia > Etia nguti. The sequence goes on from VUQG01017897.1 coordinate 17,633, forward strand.
AACTGAAGGTCACAAAGGCAGAAAAGTGGAGGAGGAGGAGGAGGATAAATTAAAAGAGGAGAAACAATGGGCAAAACAGGGCAATCAGAATGAAGATGAGAAGTCAAGTGAAGGTGGATGCGACAGAGCAGCAGAGGATGATGATACGCTGTGTGAAGCTTCTGCCCTGAAAAGAGGCCCAGTGGCTGATGATAAGGGCCTTGTGACTGAAAATCAGCACATTTTAATCTCTGCTGAAAAATCCCATGGTGCGATAAGGGAGGGAGTCGTAAATCTGGCCTCTAGTTTGGAGGAGACATCCAAAATGAAGCCTTCAGATATCCAAGAGAAGACTGAAGAGAAAAAATCAAATTTAGCAGGAAAGGTGCAGGTGAGATCAATTCTAAAAGTCAGTTTGTTGGTACAAGTTTCTGCAAACCACTTATTTTTCTTTTCTCTCCTCTTCTTTCAACAATTTTGTGCCAGGTGGAACAAGATGCAGCATTTCAGAACCAGACATCCAGTGACGAAGCCAAAAATACAGCTATGGATGACTGGGACACTTCTGAGTGTGTTATGAAGTCCAGGGATACGCGTCCAACATGTAATGTGAAGACTTCAAGCGGAGGAGAATTGGGCCAGCGGGTCACCTTCTGCTCTGAAGACGTCACCGTGGGCTCAGCAAAGCAGGAAATGGATGAAGATGACCTGCCGACGGAGCAAATCTCACCAGTCTTACAACGTAACAAGCCTCCACCTGTATTACTGAGGGAAATTGATAAGGATGGAAATGAGATAGTGATCAGTGATCATACATCATCAGCTGGGTTCACCTTCCTAAACACTCTAATGTACGAGCTGGACTGATGGTGCTGTGAAAGATGCAGAAACATTGCTCTTAATTTAAAAAAAACACTAACGTTCCTTTTTTGGTGATTTCATGCAAACTTGTGAAAAAAAAGGGGAATAAATCATTTGGATCCAACAGAATAAAGTACTTAAGACATGACAATTAATACTTTTATTTAATCTTTCACATATATATATAAAAATTGTGGGTCATTTGCACAGTAAAAACCACCTCCCTTTGGCTGTTAGTCATGACCCTGAGGCACTGTTTTCAGGAAATTTATCTAATCTTGTAATTCCCCTGTCTGATGGAAGTAGGTCAGTGGGTGAACCTGCAGTCTCTTTAAACACAAGAAGGAAAAAAAATACTGTTAAGAGACTTGCCAGCAGGTTTTGTGCTGCCTGCTATCATAACGTACAGTAAGTGCCACTCTGTTTCAGATGGAGCAAGAGCTAACATATTCATGCTTGTCTCCGACCCCATTTTGATAAACGGAAACTTCCTCAGAACATAAATTTAAGCATATAACAAACTTCTTGAAGCTCTTTTAAAAAACACAACAAACTTAATATTGTCTTTTCACTCAAAGTCAGCATAGGGAAAATACGGCTGAGCCATTTACTACTGCAGTTTCCTCTTCACATACTCTCAGACTGTATCCCACAATGTGTGCTGCACGCGCACACGCACACACACACAGGTTTCTAGGCGACAACGTATTTCGGTCAAATAAGTCTCTGTCCTCATCTGGTTCCTCTCTGGAGGGAGTTGTCTAAGAATTCGGAGTAGCAGGAAAGCGAACAGAAGTGCTGCTCCACCGGTGCGTCTGTGCCTCCCATGTCATCCACCAGCACAACTGTGTGAGAGACTTGGTGGAGGTTCATGCTCACTGCAGTCTTGATGTAGAAACTGATGCAGATGCGACCGCAGTCACAGGTCTTGGCTATTTCGAGGTCTCGACACAAGTGAGCAGGGATAAGGTGAGGTCCATATGGGATTCTGTAAAGTGACAGAAAGAATAAAGGATTAATGAGTTTTATAGTTGCTAGAGAACCACAGCGAGGTCTAAACTGAATGTAGAGCAGCATGTAAATCTAACCTGAGATTGGCCACGGCTCTGGAGGCCAACTCCTGAAGTGGAAGTGGGAATGTAAGCTGTATTTTGTGGTCCAGAGAGTTGGGCTGGATGAATGGATTTCCAAATAAGTCCAGGTTCTCCAGACTCAGCTTGCGGAAGTCACCGGGCAGTACAGCCAGCTGGTTGTGTGCCGCGGATAGGAATCTCAGCTTCGAGAGTCGGCCGATGTGGAACGGCAAACACAGGAGCGCGTTATCGTCCAGTTTGAGGTTCACGAGTTCTCTGAGCTGGCAGAACTGAGCGGGCAGCGCCTGCAAGCGATTCTGGCTGAGGTCCAGGTGTTGGAGGGTCCGCTGGAGGGTGGACAGACAGAGCGCCTCGCTGAAGGCTTCCAGGTGGTTATTGTGGAGGATGAGTTCGGAAAGGCAGCTGAGGTCACCGATGGTGGCGGGAAGTTTCTTGATATGGTTGTTACTGAGGTCTAGCTTGCGCAGAGCTGAAAAAAAATCAAACACAAACACCTCAGCTTAGAGAGCAGAGCGTCACTAAAATGGTGCCTTTTGTGTGTCAATAAGTCTACTCTGACATACAATTTTTCACTTTTTAGTCAGTTAAATAGCAGTATGTGTTGCAGTTGCAGATTAATTAACATAATAAAGTTTTGGAGGGTTGTTTAGTTCTGCTTTTAAGGAGTCTGGGGTCTTGAAATGGCTTTTTCCCCATGTGTGACTTGGAGCTACACCCAGCTAATTATTATTCGATTTGCATAGACAAGGAGACATGGTACCTTTAACCAACTCGACTCACTTATTTTATTTATTTATTTACCTTTGAGTGAGAGCATTCGCATGTCCACGCGTGACAGTTTGCAGTATGACACCTGCAGCTGCTCCAGGGAGTGAGGGAAGTTGGAGGTGAGTGGGTAATCCTTCTTGGAGACGATGGTGAGCTTCTTCTTGGGCTGCTCTACGTCTCTGGCGCGAACAGGAGTCAGTGTGGACAGAGGAAGGCTGTTCGTGTCACTTCCTCTGTCTGCTAGACGAGCTGCCGAGAGAAAGTTCTTCAAGCTGTTGGAGTCAGCCTAGAGATAGATAAATACAGTTATGCTGGATCAGTGGATTAAAAAGAAACCGCAGTTTCACAGGTCCTCAAAGGTCACTGTGGTGCATGACTACATTCACTGAAATATCTAACCCAGATTCCCTGACCTAGAATACTCTGACACACTTCTTTTGAATGAACAGAATGGACTGTACGCAGCTGGGAGTGAGTCAGTTGGATAGAAAATAGAGGAGTTAGACACAGGTTTGTGCACCTGTACAGTACACTGGCAAGTAATTTAATACATTTACTGTAGGAGAAGTAGAATGTTTACAAAACTGTGGCCAAGCAGGTTAACCCAGATTTGGTTTACACATTTCTCCATGTTTACCTGCTCAATTTAAAAGCCTTTGAGAAGGTGTGTGCTTTCTACCTCTGAGGGCTGTGCAACATAAGAAAAACAAACAATAAGTCATCTATGCTCTCTGCTGTGGCATGAACTGGGGTTGAAACTGAAGTGTGTGTGTGTCTGTGGTTGACAAATGAGTCAGAGAACATAAAGTTATTTTTCCAGGACAGACAAAGAACAACCATTCCAGAGGCCTGACTACAATGCAGAATTAGTGTCTTACGAGGTACCTTCAGGTTTAACACTGGGTTTTCAGTGTCATGATGATGATCACTTATTAGATAGGAGATCAACATGTATGAAACCACAGCCTAGTCACCAACCAATAACATGGAATTTTTGTTATCTCAGTGATTGCTTGAAGTTTCTGCTCATCTCTCATGAGCATCAACCAAAAAGCTTTTTTTGGGTGGGGTGTGGCGGGCAACTTTAATACAGTGACATGATACTATGACAGGGATGTAAGCTAAGTCTACTTGCTGGCTTGAATTCTGTGTTAATATTTATTCTTCACTGTTCTCAGAAATCTGAACACCAGCTAAAAGAATAAGGCTAAGACTATCCCAGGCACATCAAACAACAGCCTGTTAATCTAACAAAGTGTCTTCTGTCCTCTGAGTTTTCCTATTACACAGACTTACACAAGACTGCTTAGGCGACAGAAGCATGTTACGTGTATTTTTCTAATATTACAGTTTGATCATCTTCATAAAATACACCACTCTGCTGTCAGAAATGTAAAAACAATGTAAAAATTACATGTTATAGTCAAGCTTTTATTAACTGCTGACTACAAGCTCAATAAACAACCATTTAACAGTGGAATTGGAAAGTTAGTTAATGCAAAATAATTTGTTTCATTCATGTAATGTACATACGTCTTCTAATTTAATTCAGTTGCATACTCCTTACTCAGACTGCAGTCATGGTGTGCTACATGTCATACCTTGCTCAAGCAAATGTCAACAGCAGGTTCCTTTAATCTCATAGTTGCTTTGCCTTCCTCCACAAACCAAGTGAAGAACTTCTCTATGTTGCCTTTTAGCTGAAAGAGAAATGAATGGGCAAACGTTCAGCAGTGGAAAAAAACATTACACGACTTCAGGGCGGGGGTGCATCAAGCAAGTTAAGACTGGAATACTGAATTTCAACATTCAACAGCTAGGTGACAACAGCTGTTAACGTTTACATCAGAGGCTGACAAAATGAAAACAATATGAGGAGGGCTTCCAGTTTAGGTCGCTATGAGAAAAATAATGAATATTTTAAAAGACAGATCTGATTAACTCCAGCAGTACTTTCCATTGAGGTTTTCCTGATGTTCTTTAGGCAAATTTGGGATTTTTTTTTTCTGTTTCTTGAATATCATTCGGTGTGTGTATACACAGGAACTAGTGAATTTCTATTCACTAATTTCTATTTCTATTAACCCAATCTTTAACTCACTATGAAAACTGGCCATAGATCAATAAACTAAATGATTAATATATTAACTGATGAAGCTCAAAAATGAAAAGAAAAGGTCTGGATGTTTTCATTGACCAATAAACAGCACAGGCAGTAGTTTTCTGGTATTTGCCAAAATAAAAAAAAGACTGCTGGTATTAAAACTGTCTTAAATGACTTGTTAGCATGTAATCTGTCGAACACATCTTAAACATATCTCTCATTAATAATATAAATACATTTTGAGCCAAAAATAACATGTCATACGTTTTTGGCAAAGTGGCTTTTACATATTTTTTATTTATCCAGGTAAAAAGTGTCACTGACAATAAAAATGCCCTTTTACCAAGACAGGTCTAAACAAGAGGAGAGGAGAAATTATAACAAGTACAACATACTAGCTCTCTAAAGATATCGTAGGTGGCCACTATAATATAGAACAGAGTCAGTCACTGTAGCAAAACTGGTCATTTCTTTATTTTATATATACCCCCTTACTAAATCCAGTAGACTATAGTCTATTCATCAACATAAGCAAAGATATTAGATTTTTAAAAACACATATAAACTTTAGCGATTACTTTTTGGCACAACACCGTAACATTTCAAGTATATTTTATTTTATAAAATAGTCTAAACAATGCTGAGTCGCCGGATCACTTAATCAACTGATAGTTTTCACGATTTATTAAGTTAACTTTTTAGAGCCGTACCGTTTGATCTCTTTATTTATTTATTTACTTTTTTCCCCCTTGAATGTCTGAAAAGCAAAGCATGATGGGATAGCGTCACTTCACTTCTCATACCATCCATGACATAGCAAACGGATGCCAGAAAAAGAAAATTACACGTATCAGGGCTTGAAATGCACTTTGAAAAATTAAGTAAATTCAGTAAAATAATTAGCTTTAATCATCTTGTAGTTTGCTTACTTTGGAGATCAAAGAAAAACAGACGCCCCACACCCCGAGATAAACAATAGCTCTAGACTGAACAGATAGTACATGCTGTACAATAGCTTTTAAAGTAAAAAGTAAATACCTTGTACTTTGATCCGGCTCTGTCTTTGGCTGTGCAGATCATCAAGTAGATGTTGCTGCGTTGAGTCGTCTTGTCCAAATGCTTCCCAATGGAGAGCACTGCTCTCGTCCCCTTGCCTCGACTTTTCATCCCAAACGTCGGCAGCATCCGATTCACCACCTCGACATCACACTGGAGCTTCATCGCAATCTCTTAAGTAACAGACTGAAGTCCGGCCTAACGCCGCGTCAGAGTGAGCAAATGCTTGAAAAGCATACCAGGTGGAAAACTTCCGTGAGAAAGTTAGGCTAGCTCGAAACGTTTGTGGTTAGGCTGGCGACACATCCGTGCTCGTTATGGATGTCAACAACAGACCAGCCTTCTTCACAGAGCCGCAGCTGCATTTAAACCGCTGTCGAAAAAACGAGCCGGCATCTACCGCGGAGATAGTCACTTGGGTTTTCCTCGCATTACTTTGACTAAGCTACAGAGCCCCGGGAACGTTCTCGGCTGTTAGTTGGTTTGTTAGCTGCAGTTAGCACAAACCTCGCGTGCATAGGGAAGTGACGTCAGGGAGGCGCGAGACCAAGCCCGCGATAAACATGTACACATGTACACTCACCGGCCACTTCATTAGGTACTCCAGTTTGACTTCAAAGTGCTGTAATTCTTTATTTTTTTGTGTGTTTAAACCAAATTCCTACCCTGTGATCAGAATGTCAAAGTAAAAATTCCATCCAAAGTTTTTTCTAATCTTCCATTGAGAGTTATTATACTTTTATATTGTTTTATTAGTTTTTATTTTGTTTTGACTTTTTGTTTGGGATTTTGTAGTTTTTTTTTGTTTAAAAATGTTTAGTTTTAGTTTGGTTTTTTTTAGTTTCAGTGTTAGTTTTAGTCATTATTTCTTAATATTTTCTTAATGGCAAAAATGCCAGAGACAAGATTTTGGAAAATTACTATAAATATTACAATGTAAATAAAACTTTTTGAAAGCAGTTGACTCACAAGCTTGTAGGCATCCAAAAATGTCCATCCAACCATCATCACGCTGTTTGTGATTTTATCAAATTAACAAACACCAAAACTAAGGATGTTTCCTCTATAATTCTATGTTACTTTAGTAACTTTAATTTTTTTTTTATTATTAACTACATTTTTTCACATCTTGTTTTAGTTTTTACTTTAGTTTTGGTTATCTATAATAACCTTCTTCTGTTGAAAAACTTTGGTAGCTTCAGTTTCCTGTTCTTAGCTGATGGGAGTGACATCTGGTGTGATCTTCAGAGTTCATATATGTTGTGCTTTCAGAGATGCTCTTCTGCATACCTTGGCTGACCAAGTGGTTATTTAAATTGCTGTTGTCTTCATCTCAAAGCATACTGACCATCCACCTCTCTACCAGTTAGTACAAATATTTTGTAATTTGATATGAATACTTATTATTTTTACAGATTTGGTATTAATGCCCATATTTATTTACTGTATTACTCTGGTCAAAGTGTAATGTAGAATTCCTATAATTTCTAGAGCCTGACTGATACAGGATTTTTAGGACTGATATTGATATTTTGGAGATTTTAAAAAGCCGATACATCAGCCGATATTTAGACACACTAAACATAAACAGATTTCGCTGACATTTTCATCTGTGGTTATTCATGAGTCCTTAATAAGATAATATAAAAATGCATTAAAAAAATTTTTTTATTGTCACAACAAATCACTGATTTCTTCAGCTGGTGTGTTCCTTCCTCCAGTTGTGTGAGTGCCCACTGGTGGGCAAACAATGCAACATCAATACTAATAACATATTTACTGGCCATTATAAATACTGATACAGATATATTGGCAAATAACTAATATCAGCCTCTCAGATGATAATAATTTTTAAAAAGATCTCTCTATCACACATATAGATGTTTTTATATAGCCTACTACTAACTTTTTGCAAATTATGTAAATGCGCGACATAAAATAAAATGAAATAAAATATTAAGGGCCTTGTGTTTTTTGTGCCATTAAACTAAAAATTGTAGTGCGCAAATTTAGAATGATTTTACATTAAAATTTTAAATTTGTTCACAAACATTAATCTGGTTAATATTAATTGAATAATATTGATGTGCGACAATCTTCAAAATAGAAAGCGCTTTCCTTTGAAAGCGGTGGAAAACAGGGTATTACCAATGGTGCTTTGTAGTAGGCAGATGAAAGAAAAAAAAACTTGTACATTCGAGAATAAAAATGTAACTATTTAAAAGGTTTTGTCCTAGTTTTCCCATCAGACATTGTTACAATATTTAAAACTTGCTATAGGATAAATGAATTGATAACGTCCAATTTAAAAAGATCACATCTTTCACCTCAGTTATAGATGTCTTAGAACCCCAAATTTTACTAGAAATTCTTTTAGAAAAACATTTTGAAGTCTCTAACATTGCGCAGTTACTTACCATGATAATAAAACTGGGTGAATTTAAAGTAGAGTGAATCAAAAAGTCAGCTTGTTACTCATAAAATGAGCTCTCCACTCTAAAAGGCATCCTGAATTTATTTTTGTATCAATACATGCTTCATTTGTACCACTCCTCCCTCTGGTGTTATTTGAAGTGAAGTCCCAACTCTATCTTTAGAGTTTGTTCCCTTGCAGTTAAGGACAGGAGACGTACCAGTGAGCTGTGAGTCTGAGAGTGTGTGACATTGTCGCTTTGGATCAATGTGATCAGAGAAAAAGAAACTTAACTAAGATCTTGTTTTCTTGTTTTGTCTCCTTTCTTTCTCATCTTGTGCTTTGAGGGCCCCACAAACACACGTGTTATAATATTTGTTACAGTTTATTAAAAAGTCATTTTACTACAGTGATATAATTGATTGGGATTTTAGGAATTTTCACACCTGTTTGACACCTTTATTGTTTTCACTTAGACATTCACATCACGGTCTCCAGTTCACATGTTTCACATTATTTTTTGTAGGTCTTGATAAAAAATAACACTAAAAAAAAGTCTTTGGCTTCAACCTGGTGTCTCTTAATTTTTCAAATGAGCTGCAAAACATGCAACTTTTTAAATTTCACCTCTTTTTCTTACACGTGCCTCTGAATGGATCAACGCTCTGTAACCATAAAGGTACATCACACACACACGCACACACAATCAGTCAACCTATGATTTTCAAGATTATTTCTGCAAATTACAGATGATGAAATTAGCAGGATGCGCAGATCATGCAGCAAGGACATTTTTTTTAAAAATTCCTAGATGAGACTCTCTGGTGTAGCTACAGGATGTGGATGAAGATCAATGCTATCGCTATCTGTAACTTTTTTCAAAATAAGTAAAATAACACTCTTGGTTTCATTTTGGTTGAATTTCTTTTTACTGTGAAACTTGGTAAAAGTGCATATTTTATCCACATAGTGATGAACCCCTCCATCATATCTTATATTAACCACTGTCTCACAAGGCCGTCTCCACACAGGATGACCCCCTCCGGACATAGTAGCGCCTCACTTCCCTCCCGCCCTCGCTGCCCTCGGACCGGTGCACAATGAGAACAGGAAAGAAGCGTGCGTCTCTGTACGTTGGTGGACTGTTGCTGAGCGCCAGCTGGCTGGAGTCCGACCGGCAGCACTGCTCGTCCCCGCAGCAGGGCTCCGTCAGGTTGCTGCTGTGACTTCCTCGATGGGAGCCGTACATGCGGCAGAGGGAGAGGCGAGAAGTGTCCAAGGAGAGGTGCGAGTGGAACAGCGCTCCGTGGCAGGACAGGATGGAGGAGCAGCTGGAGCTGGTGATCGTCCTCCTCCTGCCTCCTCCAGCTCCTTGTCCGCTCAGCTCGCTGCACTGCTCGCAGTCGTCCTGGCTTTGGAGAGCTCCGTAGCTCTCAGCAGTCTGGCTGCTGTCCAGTAGGAGGCAGTTAGAGGAAGACGTGTCTTGCAATGAATTAGAAGCCCCTGTCCTCATGTTTAACAGCATCGCCTCCGAGTAGCTGGGAATCACCTGGCGGTTGCAGCGTATGTGCCACTCCATCTCAGTGCTGTCCAGTGTGTCAACTCTGGGAATAACGCAACCAATATTTCTCCCCAAAGGCCTGTCTTCATCTAGAGGGGAGGGGCTGCTGTGGGTGTACTCCAACCCAAACAGTTTCTCGATGCGGTAGTGCACATAAGCGGTGCGGTACTCCGTGAGCACTCTTAGAGGCCAGGAAAGCATGAGCAGAGCTGCCAGCCAGAAGGCAACCTGGGAAGTGTACCAAGGCATCCTGTCTGGGTCTACAAAGGCTAATAGGTTTTCTCTGAAGTCCACGTTCTTTAGCTGCATCCCCTCCCGAGCCTCCATGTAATCATCCAAACCTTCGATTTCAGAGAAGAACCTGGCTCTCTGGTTGAGGTAATCGTTTTCTGGGCCCGCCTCGGTGAAGCTGAAACACTTGGTGAAGCGTAGGCGAGTTGCCGGATGCCTCTCCAGGCCTCTAAGGTCACGTGATACATCCTTCATGCCACAGTGGCTGTAGTCAAACTCGCCCTCGGCCACGTGAGTGTTGACTCGCTCGTGGTACACCTGCGTGGTGGTGTAGGCATCCCCGTTACGATACCGGGTTACCTGTCGCGTCCGCCGGACAAAATGGTAACTGATGGCTTTCCACCATATGCAAGGCTGGGCCCGCTGCATCCGAAGCACCCGCTCGTACACGCTGTCCACGTCTGCCTTGCACTGCAGCTCGCTCCTGGCCCTGCAGTGCCAGCACTCCACAATATACAGCACGTAGAGCATGAGCAGGAAGGCCAGGGGGATGTAGATGAGGCCGTCCGAGCAGGGGCTGTCGTGGTAAATCATAGCGTGTCCTCCAATGCCCACCCCAGAGGCGCCCCGCAGGGAGGAGGTAAAGGAGGATGTTAAAGAGGAGGTGAGGGCAGAGTTGAAGCTTATCTTGGTGACCCGGGTCAGCTTACACCAGGCCACTGCTCCCAGGCAGCTGTACATAAGCAGAGAGAGCACTAGGCACCGCCAATGGGACTCCCGGCAGACGCAAGCCCCCAGGGACTGCTTGACTGGACGCTGCTGCAGAGAGAAAGAGAGAGCAAGGGAAAGGGATGGAAAAGAAATGGAGAGTAATGAAAAAACACACTTAAAGCAATGAACCCCCTAAACATGGCAGCGATTTTAAGGCTCGCAGCAGAAATGCAAATGAAAGTGGCTAAGCTATAAATCGAAGCGCTTTTTCCCTACCTAAGCACAGAGTAAATCACACTGAAGGAAGAACAGTGGAATTCAGCAGAGACTGTAACAAATCTAAAAATAAATAAAGTAAAACGTGTACGAGGGAGTGAACCAGATCATGTGCAATACCATATCAAGAACAAGAGCAATTATGAGAGCAATTACGCAGATCAAGGGAACTTTTTTCTTGATCCTACACTGGTTACTATGGAGGACCACCTTCTGTAGATTATTCCTGGATAACAGCAGCTGCTTATTAAAGAGTTTTATTTCCTAATTCTCTTCTGAGTCTGGAGACAAACGTTTGTGCCTGCGGGCGCACAGAGACAGCCGCTTAACAGCAGCATACAGAGAACAATGGTGTACATGATTATGACAGAATCTGATAAAATGTAAATAACAACGACAGACAGCATCTGATCTCTTCAGGTAAGGGTCAGGTGTATTCATAAAAAGCAGATCACCATAATGAAGGTAAAAAATAAAGTGGCAAAAAACAAGTATTGCCTCATGTTGAGAGAGAAACAAGATTTATTCCTGAAAGAAAGACACTTAATGGAAGTTTAAGCATGGATACAAGCTTTTTTCATGCTATTTTGCAGAACAAATTTCCACCAGTTATCAATAATGGAAGCAGTTTGTTTGTTCCATCCCCAAACAACACATTGTAATTGCATTAACACCTAAAGTAAATAGAGGTAGAATGTAACTGAACACAGCGGCTTAATAGTGGCTCAGTTGTTAGCATTGTCTCCTCACACAGAGAAGGTCCTGGGTTCACATGCACCAGCTGGCTGAGGTTGCATGGAGCTGTATGTTCTCCGGGTATTCCGACTTCCTCCAGAAACCTGCATGTTAGATTTATGGGTGATTCTAAATTGGCCGTGGGTGTCTGCTTGTCCAGGGTGCAGCCCTCATTTTGCCCCATAACAGCTGGGACAGACTTCATCTTCCACAACCTCTGAATAGGATAAGCAGTTAAGAAAATCTATAGATGGACCGCACTTAATTTCAGTCATGAAGCACCAGTACTTCACTTGAACACGTCCATTTTAATCTACTTGCATTTTATCAGTTGCTCTTAGTACAGAATAAAATATATCTCACAGCTTTTAGCTACTCAAAGAAATAGTAGGGTAAAAGTATCTTTTTTCACTTGTTTTCACTTTCCCCTGAGTAAAAGTCCTAAAAGCTTCTCTTGTTACCACTTTGTCACAAAACCATCCATCACTCTGCAGAGCACTGGGAGGCTTGGAGTGGAGCGGCCAAACAGAAACACAAAGTGCTCCCATTTGCAATACTGAGCAGCGGTCAAACAGTCCTGTTCAGCAAACACTCTGGCTGAAGGCTATTTCATCAGTAACACTAACAGTCAAAACTTCCAGAGTGCATAAACAGAGCCTGAGCTCGGACCATTTACTAAAATTAAATTGACAGCATCTTGTCAGGCAATTAGTTAAGATTCCTGATTTTAAATTTTCAAAAAAATTTTTGTCTCGTGGTGATATTCCTCCACATTGACTACCTCTGATGTTTTATGGAGTGAAAGGATTTATGCTGACAGCCAGCCATTCATTACTGCACTGCCAGAGGGGTGAAGATGCCACACACTGCCAGTTCCACCTGAGTTATTTGTAGAGCAAACGAGGGATTCGGTTCTTGTGAACCAGAGAGGGCGGACTTTGAAGCGGTCCAAGCCTTGTGACTGCAGACATCATAGATGCGACATCTGAAAAAGGTTACCCTTTAAAAAAAAAAGAAAAGCTGACTCATATATGATAGATCCTTGGTCATGGCTACAGTTTACAGGAAGCTGAACTCAGGAAATGTAAGGAAAAATAGGCACAAGTTGTTTGCAACCACAGAAATGTGGTCAGAGTCATTCCCCTGCAGACGAAAGCACAGTAATTACGCGATGACAGTAAAAACCAAGGGCGTGGAGGAACTAATGCAGACACATGCATGTAAACTTGGGTTGTGCAAGACTGCGAGCTGTGCTTTTGTCGTGACAGTACTTTTCCACATCACTGGAGTCTGCTGCCACTATGTCACTATTGTGAAATTTCAGGAAGCAATGATGCTGCTAGGCTGCAGGTGAAAGTGATGGCACAGAGAGGACTGCACAGGGTACCAAAAAGCCAGTAATGAAACAAGACTGTATGTTTTTGTGGCTTTTACTCCTACATTTGAGCACTGAACATATGGCTCTTTATTATTACCTACTACTTACTTTTCTGGAAGTTATCAGAGAAGAAAAAAATAATGACTACATCTGTCTGCTCTTACCTCCTCCGGGACATCACTCTCAGCCGGTGAGTCCTCCTCCTCCTCCTCCTCTTCTCCCTCAGCATCATTGAGACCGCTGGCCGCCGCGTCCTCTGCAGAGTCCTGATCGGAAGAGAGCATGCTGCACTTTTTCGCATGTCCGACAGAAACTGGAAGCTCACTCCTTTTTATTCACTTGCTTCGCTCCTAATACCCCTCCGTTGGCTCCCCCCTTTGGTGGCCCCCTCAGCCCAGAGGCGTCTGGGCCGGAGCCAGCAGGCTGCTGCTGCTGCTGATGTTGCTGCTGTGCGGAGCGGGAGTCCCGCGCTGCTCCCGGAGGAGGGGGGCGGGGTTCAGGGAGTTCACCGCAGCAGAGACAGCAGAGGTTAACCATGATGCAGTCAGTGTACTAAGTCAGTGGCTGAAGTTACCTGAGAAAGACCATAAAAAAGAGACATCGCTGCATTTGTTAACGCAGACACTAGGTGGATCCGAAACGCTGGTAGGAACTGTTTTACTACGACAAAGAAGACCGCACTCACGGACTTCCGGTTAGGGTAAAACGGCGTCCTTCACAATAAAATTTATTTCTTTCCTTCTTTTAAAATAGATTTTTGAAAATATATATGATAAATTGCATGTGAAAAAAAAATATTATATAGATTACTTAATCATTATAATTAAGGACAAAAAAATCTTCTAGAAATTATGAGATTTCAGTCAAGTTATCAAGTTTTTATATCTAGTTACATTTTAACCGAACAACAAATATAGCCTTACAATAAAGCTAGGTCTTCTGATATGTTCGGCTATGTCTTTGTTTTTGAAACATATTTTTTACTTGTGTGTTTTGTTTTGCTCTGTTAGCTTATTTTTGTTTTTGTTTTTAACTTGGGTTAAGTTTGAGTCCCATCTGGTTTTTTATGTTATGATTGTGGGTGGTGAATGGTTATCTGTCTCTCTGTGCTAACCTCGCCACCGCTGTAGCTCATTTTATTGTATTTGTTTGTTTTTATTCCTTTTTTATTCCATTTATTTGATCGATCTATGGTTTTATCTTGTTTGGTTTATAAAGCACTTTGCTCAACCTTGTTGCATTTAAATGTGCTATAGAAATATAATTGACATTGACATTGACATCTGACATTTGCATGTCCGCTAATATATGACATATCATTTTATTTCAATGACATTTATATCGGTAAGTCAATTAGAGTGCGCATATTTTTCCACTGATGTATCTGGCTTCACCTTTCTCTCATTAGGAAGCTAGATGATAACTGATTACATTTAACTGTCTTGACTTTTAGTTTATTTATGCATGACCTCTTATTTCAGTGTTGCTACGTCCCAGTTTAAAAAGAGAGAACGTGTTCAATAAATAGCAATACCGATAACACTTCCTTTGCTGATTTATAATTTCCTAACAAGTCAGTGGTGCATTTAATCTCATTATTTTTGACGTTGTATTTATGTACTGATCTTCTTGGGTAATTTTTTAAGACATAAACTTATCATTAAAATGTTGTTTGAATACTCTTGATTATATTTTATGTTATACTGTATGTTATATGTGCCATTAATCTGCACCATAAAGTTTTTTGCCGAGGCAGTAAAGAGCAGTTTCAGCCTCCTCGTCGCTGGGGGCGCTGCAGGTGAACGACGCGGAAATAGGTATGTCAGTGGAAACATGGCGGAGGTCAGGAAGTGTTTTGGAAGGAGTGGGCACGGATTTTTACACAAAATAAATAACTACTGGCTCCGTGCCAGCCACAGTAAACACGGGAAAAGTGCCGCACACGGTTCGTCTTTGCCAGCAGGGCTTCTTTGGGGTGATAGTCATAATGGCGGGCCGTATGGAGCCAAAGACGCCGAGGACAGAGACCGTGCTGGAGTTTCACGGGACGGTTACACAAGTGTAAAACCGGTGCTTGGTGCTATTTGGGAGAACGGAACTGTTGCAGAGAATTACCATTACTATGTTCCTGAAGAGTTTTCTCTTTATAACAAGAGCCAGGTACCAAGAATAAACAGGAATTTGTCTCGACAGTGGAGACATACCGAGTTTTGGAGGACTTTGCCCTGCACTTTCCGCCGACAGCAGGGCCCTTCTAGTCAGCATTTGTACTGGCAACGCGGGCAGTGGGCATTTGTCAGGGCTTACAGCGGTGATGGAGCCAGACCCGAGCCTCTTTACAAAACCAAAACCGGCTACTATGATATTCTGGGAGTGGCATCTTCCGCCACTCGAGCCCAGATAAAAACGGCGTACTACAAGCAGTCCTTCACCTACCACCCGGATAGAAACGCTGGCAGCGAAGAGGCCACTGTCCGCTTTTCGGAGATCAGCGAGGCCTACACCGTGCTGGGAAACAAGGGGCTCAGGAAGAAATATGACCTGGGACTGCTGAGTCTGGCAGACCTCACCGCCACAGTCAGGTCTTCCGCCAAGGACACGAGCGGGAGCGCAGCCAGACAGCAAACCGAGAGCCGACGCTCCGTGGTCTACCCAGACGGCCGAGGAGGCATCTTTGATTTCGACCAGTTCTACAAGTCCTACTACAGTGAGCAGCTGCAGAGACAAAGAGACATCCGAGTCCGCAAAGAGGAGATACTGAAAAAGAAACAGGACACTATAGGCGAGAAGAAAATGGGCAAGATGATGGAGCTAGGAGTTGGGATGCTGCTGGTGGTAGCCATAGGTATACTAATGAACTTAAAACGGGGATGAAGACATCTGCTGGGAAACGATGGAGACTGTAGTGGCACTGAACACTGTGGGTCCCCTTTGAAACTCCACCACCGATCACACCGTTAATCATTTCACCTGTGTAATTTTAAGTCAGTTACTTGACCTAAATTGCCATGAAAATAAACGGCAACAAGCATCCATTGGTTGCTGGTGATGATTTCAGGCTTTTTTGTCCAAATGTGTTGTTAAAAATAGCTGATTCTGGAGCTTTAATCAGCAAAACAAGTTATATGTGCATAAATGTGCACATGAGCAAACACATGCACGTTTACTGTTTGTGAATGCATCATATATAAGGGGTTAAATACAACAAGAAATAGAAATCACTTGTGGTCTTCGTTCATCCTGTATTAGTTTTTGCACAGCAGCACTTCAGTGGTTGGTTTCCAACTGTTCACTTCAGCTCCTTTGGCTTTAATAAAGTCATCTGTCTGGTAGAAATTATACAAATTTTAATGACAAGCCACTTTTTAATGGTAATGTGTTGCTATTTATGAAATATTTATAGCAATATAAGTAGTAAGGGGTAAGGTAATATGTTGAAAGCTCAGCCAAAATGGGATTTAAGAGACATTATGGTTAAAGTCAGATGGTTATTTTTAAAGAATGTGCCTTTGATTATATTTATTGTGAAATTAGTGGGTGTATTGTTTCAGATATTTAATGAATAAAAGACTTATGGGCACTGTTTGTGTTGCCTGTTTTTATTTGATTTTGTCAATACATGTAGTGTTTTTAGTGAGAACAGATTTTAAAACATAAAAATAAATATTAATTACATAAAACAAGCATGTGTATGTCCATCACACGATCATGAGGAATACTGTATATTTAAAATCAACAAAAGTAAACACAATATTGTTTTTAAAGTAGAAGTCTTCCTAAAACAACAAATACATACAGTACATGTAGTGCATTTAGAAATTCACACACTGCATCACATTTAAAAGTAAAAAGTCATATCAGTGCATATTAATAATGAACTCAGGTCAAATGAAACCTGCAGTGAATCTACACTCAAATGCAGTTAACATAATAATGTATTTTATAATTAAAAGTGCTTACAATACAAACAACACTAGAATCTGTTAAATAACATCACGTAGCTTATTCTCGCAAGTCAGACTTGCTCACTTAGTTACTGTATTTCTTCAGTCTGTGTAATACCTTTGAAACTGTAAACATTTTCCCCCTTTTCATGAAAAATATTAGCTCATTTTGAACTTGATGGCAGGAACATGTCACTATAAAAGCCACAGGGGGAAACAAAAGGTGGAAAAGTAAGTGGTTATTAAAAGGAAACAACTGGAATGAAACTGAAACTGCTCTGTAAACTGTAGAAAAATTTCAGAATAATGTTCCTCTATGTAAAATTATGAAGACTGAAAATCTCATCATCGACAATACATAACATAAAAACACAGAGAATCTGGAAGATGATAAACATGGCTCTGTCCCAACTTTCCTAAGAAGTGATGCTGCCATCAAATTAAAAATGAGCTCATATTGAGCTAATCATACATTTTCTTAGTTTAAACATTTGATATGTTTTCTGCGCTCTACTGTGGATAAAATGTGTTTCTGAATTCAAATCACAGCATTTTGCTTTTAATTTACATTTAACATGATATCCCAACTGTTCCAGAATTGTGTGTGTATATCTGATGACCGATTGCTAACAATGTCTGCAGACCCGCAGACAGGTGTGTTTCTTTCTTCAGATAATGGGGTTTAGAGCATCATAGAGCCGCTGCACCGCCAGTTCCACCATCTCTCTGAGTGAATCGTCCTCTGTGCATTCATCTTCGTAGCACACAGACTGGTGAGGGGATAAGAAGTCAGCGACATATTCAAACACCAAATCAGCAGCTCCCACTAACACGATAAAAGACCCTCACCCTTGTTTTCAAGCAAATGTGCACCGTCTTCCCATCCACAGTCACGGAGATGATTTTACCATCGTTGAAGTTCACGCATTCTTCTCCAAACATGTCCCTGAAAACAGACAGCAGACAAATAACATAATTCATTAAGAACTTAGCAACTATTTATCCGAGGAACTTAAATTTCCATAAAAATATTCATGCTGTCGCATTATAAAAATGTTTTATGGATTTATTCTATCACTTACTGCAACATGACTTCTAGCCGGGTATGGAAAACATCCATGTCCATAGTGCTGCTCTGGGTCTCCATCACTGCTCATAAGGCAGAAAGCAGATCACTGGTATTAACCAGATAGCACCAGATAATAAAACCTCAAACTTACAGCAGCAGCTAAGCACACATGTTCATTGGCACTGTGTTAACTGTATATAAAAGATGGATGTAACATCGAGTTCTGAAAAGGGAAACAAATGCAGTATGCATTACTTCTAATGACCTGTAGGGGGCGACTCCTCTTACGGCAAAAAATGTCAGTTTGTATGTGATAATGACTGTGCTTCTCATTTGATTTATGACTTTAGTAAAGACATTCCTCTATTAAAGACTAAGACTATATTTTTTTTAAATATTTGTATTCTTTTTTTAAAATTATGGTCACATGTAACATAATATATATATGATAAAGTGTAGTATGCTTTAAGACAATAATTCCCCAAAAGTGTGCCATGAAGCAAGTCCAGGTGTTTCATGGGAATTTGTGATAACAATCCAATATATACAGTTCGGTGCATAAGTACTTTATGCACAGAACCCAATCCATTTGTGCAGTTTTTGGATGCTAGAACTTAATAGGAGTGTGACACATCAAAAGGCCCTGATTTACAGCGAGGAGAAAAACAGAGGGGAACTTAATATGTCATGAAAACCAAAACTAACAACCAGTGCATGATCATCGACCAAAAGAAAAGATTAAAGAAACAATCTAATGGCCAGAATCACCAAGACTATAAGTTCCATGACCTTAGTTGGACTGGGGATGTCAACAGACCTTAGCTTAAATGTCACAGCCAAACTGTTTAATTTAAGGCTTCAAAATGTGTGCGAACAAACCAGTGTGGGATTTCATCTTACCTACATCCATCTTTTATATGGGTCTATATAACCAAGCTGACCTTTTTGAGCCTTTGGGTTGGACTGCACCTCCAGTACCACGGTGGTGACAGCATCAGCATACATGTCATTTAGAGGGTTAGCTATCCACTGAAACAGCAGATAAAGATAAATTAATAAAACACAAGTCCCTGAGTGTCACAATGTACCCTCCCATTAAAAATTGGTGGCTAGGAGCAAAAATAACTAATCATAAAGTTGCCCCTTAGATTTTATATGGCTACAAAGGAGAGTGATCCAGTCAATAGTCTGCACCGAACCAAACCCAGGATTGTAGTTCACTGGACACATGCACGTGGAAACCTGCAGAAAACATGAATGAGTAGTTGCTATTACGTGTAACACTGATGGAGTGGTCATCTTCTTACCTTGTCAAAAGGATTATTAGAGTGTTTCAGTGATATGAAACCCTGGATGGCCTCCACTAAACTCTGTGTATCCTCTAAGGAAAAAATTTAGGATTCCATATTATGCACACTGGTGTGAAAAGCACAGCACACAGTTGTTGTGGCCTCTCACCTCTAGCAGCACCATGCCGGGTTCTTGGATCAGAGTGATGTTTTTAAATATCTTCAAAGTGTTCTTCTCAGTTCCGTCCAGCTCTTCAACATCACCTGAGACACCACCACGGGGTACAAATCACTCACACGCTGACAAAACTCAAAAGGATGCAGTACGTGTCAAACTGCAACAATGTGGGAAGTTCAGAGTTTTTTTGTTTCTTTTTATGAGTTTGGATTGTCTCAGACATTCTACTGATACATGCAGAGATGGTCGTAGAGATTTCCACAGAACTGGTCATGCAGTCTTACCTGTGAGATTCCTCAGATGGCAGACAAGCAGTGAGTAGGGTCCAGTGAAGGGGATGGCCTGGGTCTGTTTCACTGTACTCATGGCCAGCTCTGTGTATGCTGCAGAGCAGACACATCAGATCAGTACAGCTCTGAGAGGAGTGCACAGTCGAGTAGGAAGAGTGTTGTACATGTACTTGTTTTATTCATTCGTTCAATATACTTTGGTTTAGTTTTGAGCCCAAATACCTCAAAACAATGACAGAGCCATGAACTTTCATGCATTAATGCTACTAAAAATGCTTTGGTGACCCTGTGCTCCATTTGGGGAAGATGAAAGTGAACTTACTGGAAAGGTCAGAGGGATTGAGGATGTGGTAGTTGAAATTCTTCTTCACCAGTATGCCTGATACCCTCTGACCCTGAACACACTTCTTATCAGCCAGTGAGCCCATGACCTGAGAAGAGATGTGTATCCATCTCATTTTCAGTGGATTTGTCATTTTTAACAGCGTCATTAAAAAGCATACGCACAATTCAGCGACTGCTGATCACAAAAAGCGTACTGTACCTTGGCCAGCTTCTCTCCTCTGAAGTTCAGCGTGACAGCCTCCGTGTTGCGAGGGTTGTGGACTTCGATGTGAACCTCGTCGTTATCCTCGTACTCTCGGATCAGCGCGGCTTTCAGGCGCGCCATCTCATTTTGCTCCCCGTGTACCAGGATCTGAGATTAAACATGTACAACATTTTATGCAAGGGCAAAAAAAAGATGAGTCCAGAGAACTGTGAATTTCACCACACTGCTTTCTTCTCATACCACATGCGGTGGTTTGAGGGCTCTGATGAACTCGCTGGTCTGCTGGTAATCAGTGTGGGCGGAGAAGGAGATGTAGTCCACCGACATCTTTAGCTGCAGCTTCTGTCCCGACATGGTGGTGATCTCCTCTGGCTCCGACATGATGTGCTGCACGGTGTGCACAACTGATGACTGATTTTACAATTATCTTCTTGATAAATCATTTAGTCAGTGGAATGATTTTTTAAAAAGTGAAAGAAGAAGATGGCATGTAAATTGTTTTTGGAGCCTTCAGTTTGATTGCTTTGCCAGATTAATGACCTAAAAACTTAACATATTCGATTCATTTTCATTAGAGAAAAAAACAGAACATTGAAAACTTTTTTTCTTCTTCTTGTGGTAACTTCATTTCTTTTCTTTAAAAAATGAGTAATTCATGGTCTTTACCCTTTGTCTCTGTCTCTTGTCACAGCTTCTGAGTTTTAAAACATGAATTTTGATGGCTTGAAAATTGCTGTAAATAACTGCTCTCTGGTGCAATTGAATCTACATATCTATTATTTGATCACAGTATCTTTTCCCACTTTGCTAAGGAACACTTTTTTGCCATCCCGCCGTGCTCTAACCTTGGCAAGTGTGCCCTCCACGCAGTAACCAGCGATGATAACTCCGTTCCTTTTGTCGGTGCACCAGCTCTCAAAGA
>VUQG01017897.1:50432-66063 GCA_015106755.1 Etia nguti
GGGGTGGGGGAGGAAGAAAAAAAAAAAAAAAGGACAAAAAGATGACTGTGGAGGAAAGTTATTACTTGTCTGGCTTGATGTGGAGCTTAGCCTAGAAGCTAAAGAAGCGTCTCTATTCACTTGGAAAGAAACGCCACAAAACAAGCAGCCAAAACAAGACACACGACCGCAGTGCACAATCTTCCTGTGTATGTGTGAATGCATGAATTTTTTTGTGTCGCTCAGAAAGCTCTAGTACTGGCTTTACAGTACATGTCTACACGCCTTTTACATCTAAGGAAATGGAAAACATTGGACTACCTGTGCATAAATACATGCGCCTTTATGTTCTTACCCTGCGGGAGATCTAGGTGGCACCGCCCGGGACCCCAGTGGCCCCTGACCTGACTTGCTCATGGATTCCATCTTCATCGCAGTAGGAACACCCAGAGCTGGAACACAGCAATCCTGTGCTTTAGCTCATTTGTTTGCAGTGCAATGAAAATGAAACATTAAACAGCTTTCTTCCAGTAAAATGTTTTATTAGACGCTGAGAAGAGCTGCGATCCAAAGACATCTATAAAACGTCCACTATGTCTTATTAAATCCCTTCACTGTAGCTCTGGTCAAGACTGAGAAGGGGTTTCCATACCTTAAGTGAAAAGGCAGCATTTAAGCATGCACAAAACTGGGGCCATACCTCCAGTGGAAGTGAGCCTCATGGGCGGCAGGGGAGGATGCATGTTGGGGGGGTCTGAGGACGACCTCTGTCGGCCAGTCAGGTCTAAAGGACTGGGCTTCCAGCTGCTGGACGCTGAGCCTCCCAGGCCGGACAACTGGACTGGAGACGAGATGGGGGGAAAAAAGGAGATGGGGGTTATTAAAATGAAAAAGAAGGGAGACTAAGAGAGAGCAGGGCTGTTTGCCAGAACCAACGTCCACTAATAAAGTCGAGTCGTTTCCATTTCAGTGTAATTGAGAGCGACGCTTAATGAGGGCAATGAATGCCGAGGCTGGGAGCTGTGGAGACGTGAGGGGGGCGACACAGCTGGTTGTTCCTCCTCTGCTCTGTTGGCAGCACTCCAAACAGACACTAATGGTATTATAGGCCAACTGTGGCAAGTCCCTGGATTTTTTTAATTGATATTTTTATTCATATCACTTCCACAGTGATTTCTACCTACATTCGCCTTTATTTCACCTGTCAGAGCTTACCCAGGTTCCTCGGGGGCAGAGGTGGAGCAGAGTTGGTGGTGGGCTGAGGGGGGTTTGTGTTGACTATGGTGCCGTAAGTCTCGTTGTTGACCAGGTTGGGCACGAAGGGGCGCTGCTTGTCCTTAGCTTCACGGCCGGCGGAGCCCAGGCCGGACTGTACGTGGTGGGAGTTACTGCTCGGTGTGTAACAGCTGACCGGTCGCTCGTCTCTCCGATGGGGGCTCGGCTGGAGGGGAGGCATGCGGGTGAGGATGTGAGCGTTGCAGTTACACAATGTGAGACAGGAACACATCATATATGATTAACCGCTTGTTTTTACTACATGCTGCAAGGAAATGGGTACCATGCACTTTACACGACAGAGTTGCACGTGAGCATTCATAGTAAAGTATGGCTGTCATGTGACTCCTGCATGCTCTGTGCAGGTTAACTCTCAGGCTCCTGTGTTGAAATGTCCACATTCAGCCATGAAAACAACATGTTTAAAGCCTCCTACATAAAAAAAAAAAAAAAGTCTCACACTTCACAATTTTCTCAGCAACTATCAATAATTAACTTTAAGAAAATCCAGTCACATTCAATCATTTCAGGCAGCAGGAATGACAAAGTGCATTATAAAGCACAAAAGGAATAAAGAATTTAGTGTTTAATTTAAGAGGACAGGAGATTGTATTTAGTGGAAACAAAATAAAATAAAATAAACCTTTTGCAGAAATTCAGAGCTCTTCAGGTTTTTTTTTTTTTAGTTTTTTTTTAAAGGTCACAGCAGCCTCCTATTAGGCTGATTTGATCTCTCCCTCAAGCGTTAGTGTTTTTCATCTCCCTTTCATTTTTGTTTGTCTGTATATCACTTTTTCAAAACTCATTTTTTGTCTTGAAATTTTTAGAAAAGGAACTATTATTATTCACAAAAGCATCCCTCACCTTCTCATCCAGGTCCTCGTCGCTCTCATCCAGGTCTTCGTGCTGCAGGCACCATTCATACTCGACGTGGACGTGGGCGTTGAATTTTCCCGCCAGTGCTTGGTTCAGCTGTAAACACATACGTACGGAAACGCGAATGACTGACAGCTCTTACATTTCACCAAGTGACGATGTGCTTGCAGGATTAAGCCAGGTCTAAACATAGTAAGCTCACCAGCTCCTCACACTGTAGGTGTTTGAGCCTTCGAGCGATATCCAGCGGTGTCTCCCCGGCCTCATTAGCTACAAGGCAAAACAACAGACACATATAATCACTGTTGTACTCACAAGCCACATGAGCACAAACACACGGCCCATTTTCTCCCTTTCCTGTCACTGTGACAAGAGAAATGTATAATTAAACCGTTTCCCACACCGAGCATCTCTCTGGTGTCTCTCTGTGCTCAGTCTCTGTTCATTTGTTATCTGGCTGTTTTGTTTGATTTCAGAGCAGAGCAGAAAGATAAGTGCTGTGAGAAAAAGTTGCCACAGCTTGTTTTCTGGGAACTAAGTGTGAGATGAAGATAGGCCATCAGAGAAAACAAAATCCTGGACTCAAAAGTCTCACTCAAATGCAACTTTATAAACACTAGGAGCTTTCATGTATTAAGCATACTGTTATGAAGAAATTCCATTGCAGTGGCCTCTATATAATGTGCAAAAGTCTTGAGTCACCCCTCATTTCTTTATATTTTACTAGGAAAAATGGCGGCTGCCATGCTGATAAAGAAAATTCCCAGTTATAAGTTTTTCCTATGGTATTCCCTTCCTTAAGAATGGCTTCTTCAGACCTAAAATCAATTCTTTGCTAAGTCATATGTTATGTGTAGGCAGAAAAAATGGTCCATCCCTGGAGTTACGCGCTTTTTTTAAAGCTCTAATGATTCAGAAGTCAGTGTTAAGTGACTTAACAAACAAAAAATAATACTCTGAAAATGATCAGGTACAAGGACTGGACTGAAAATGATAGAAAATTGTCCAAAAAGGGGCTTTTTGGACGATTTTCTATCGATTTTAGAAAGCTTTGGAGAGCTAGTGCTTAAACCACTTAATAAAAACTACAAGAAAGTCTAACTCCTTGAAATCCCAATATCAAGAAATTAGGGGGGGCTTCAGACTTTTGCAATAATGTGCACTGCAAAGTGTACTGTGATCAAGTTTAATCTGCAAAATTGCCAAAAGGTTTTTTTTGTGCTTGTGATTCCTGATTAAAATGACCAGTGTCTCACGCTGTCAGAAAAATATGAAGGACTAAAAGTACAGGGAGTTTTTTCCTCTGAAATGTAGTGGAAGAGAAGTAGATGGACATGGAAGCACTCAAAGCACAATTACCTCAAAACTGTAATCACAATATTTCAGTCCTTGCACTTTGTTAGCTGCTGCAGAAAAAGAACAATGGACTGTTGATGCACCGCGGCTGTGCTGTTTGTTTCTGGTGTTTTTCCTTACCAATCTCTATGGAGGCTTTCCCCCGCAGCAGCAGCTTCAGACATTCACTGTTGTCAGTCAGGCAGCAGTAGTGCAGCGCTGTGCTGCCTTTGGCTGTCTGCTTATCCAAATTTAAACTTCCAGGGAACAGAAACAAAGAGGGGGGAAAACTTTAAATCCCAACACAGAGGATATAAAATCCAGCTTTCTTCTGTCCTGCCTCAGTGCTCCATAAGACAGCTGATGTGCTGTCCAGGGTGTCGTTTTTGCCAATACCAACACTTTTTTAAATTTATTTTTTATTGTTTTTAGCAAGCAAACCACAGCAAAACAAAGCTCTATTGTTGTTTTTAATACATCATTATTATTATGCAAATAGTTTCTGTCCATAGAGAAAAGAGAGTTAACAGAAAAAAAGTGGATGTCAATAAACCAGCAGGACTGAAAATAAGCTTTTGGTCTTTTTATGATGGCCTAGTCAGTGTTTGCCACGCAGTCTGATAGACCATCTCAGCATATTGATTTCTGGTTGCCTTCTGTGCTGTGTTTACCTGTTCTGAGTGAGGAAGTCGACAATGTGAAGGGACGTTCTATCCACCAGCCTCACCGCTAGATGAAGAGCCGTCTCTCCTTGTTCCTGAAATAAAACAATCAAGCATTTGCATGAAATCTCTGGGAACGTGTGGTGGATTTCAGGTTCATGGAAGGAGGTAAAAAGCAATAATAATGCCACAGATTATAATAAATAGGAGGAGAAATGGTACACAGGACAATTTTAACATATGTTGTGCACTGACATGCCCGTTGGCCAGAGGAATGGGCTCCATGAGGTCGACTCCCTCAGCGTAGACCTGGATGAGGGAGAAGATGTCTCGGGCCTTCACTGCATCGCACAGTGTGTGAAGCCGCGACGTCGCATCCGGACACTTCTTCTTGGCAAAACGTTTCTCCGTGTATTTGGCTGTGATGAAGTCTTTCCTCGCCTGCCTGGGGGGGGAACACGAGGACGCAGATGCTCTGAGGCAGCTGCTTGTACAATTTATGACTTTCACAGGCTGTGCCATGGTCATCACTGACGACATCTCAGCGTTCAGCTGATTTTTTATAAAAGGTTTGAAAATAAAAGCAGTCACGTATAAGCCCTAAAAACTCCTGAACCACTCATTTGATCCCAGTGAATCCTAGCATTGTCGTCTCGGAATATGCCCGTGCCATCAGGGAAGAAAAAAATCCATTGATGGAAAAACTTGTTCATTCAGAACATTCACATAATCTGCCGTCTTCATTTTTTAATCTTGCTGAGCCTGGACCTTACCAGCTCTAGCAGCTGAAGCGACCCCAGATCATCACTCTGGCCCTTGTAGGGTGGACCCCAGGCATGAAGGGCGCATCACTTAATCTTCCTCTCTTCTTACCTCAATATACCCATCACTCTGGAACAGGCTAAATCAGATCACACAACCTTTTTCTATTGCTCCAGAGTTGAATCTTTATGCTCCCTGGCCCGCTGAAACCCTTTTCTCCGATTAGTCTCACTGGCAAGTGGTTTTCTTAAGGCTACGCAGCTGCTTACCCCCAAACTCTTGAGTCCTCTTTGCACCGTGCATGTGGAAATGCTCTTATTTTCACTAATAATAACAAGAGTCATGAATTCTGCTAATGTTTAAGTGATCTACGACCATCCAGTTACAATCATTAAGATTTTTTTTCCCCCAGTCACAGTTCCTTCCTGAAGATAATACCTCACCATTACCTTTCTAGGTTTCAATAATGCATTAAACTGTTCTCAACTCCGTTTCAGAAGTCGCCTTAATTGTTTTCACTCTGAGGATCAAAAACTGCTTTTGTGATTATGATAAAAAGTTGATCAGATTTCAGATTCTTTTCTTACTTTGTTTTCTTTTAAAAAGAAGAGATAATCAACAAAAAACATGTCAAATTTGTTACTTAAAATGTGTTAAAGGGTCACAAAAGCATCACAAATCGATGAGCAGAGTGTAACCTGAGATCAGTGAGGAGACACGAGTATGGCAGCAGAAGAGCTATGGAGGTGAGATGAGGGGATGGAGTGCGAGGGGGTGACTTACATGTCACTGGCCGGGTTGGGCTTTACCACGTTTTCAGCGCTTAAACAAGCCTCCATGATTTCATTAAAGCCTGCATTCCCCACATTCTTGGCCAGCTGTGGAACACACACACACACACACACACACACACACACACAGAAATTAAAACTAGTTATGTGTCATTTTCTGAGCCACATCGATTAATTTCAAAAGTCATCAGCTCCAATCACGCACCCACCGGGAGGCAGGAGACATCCTGAACTCCAAGTGTGGAGCCTTACAGACTGCACAACGCCCCGTCTGACTGTGGCCAACGCGACTGGCGTCTTAACACCAGGGAAAGCAATGATGGCTGGAAGCATTTAATCCCGACCGTCCCTTAGGCAGTAAATCACTACACCAAACGGTGATTAGAAAAGCCAAAAAAAATCTCAGCTATTCCGAGTGTGCAGACTTCCAGAGGTCTTTTTAAGAGGTAGACTGAAAAGCCCGAGAAGGGTGCTGTAAGGCTTTCCTTCTCACCCAATCTTTATTTGCTGTCCACCTGTCCTTAAATTCTCCCTCTATTTTTTTCCTTCTTGTTTCATTTTCCAAGCTTATCCTGCTTAAAATATTCCAAAGAGCTCTGGATAGGAAAAACAGGAACAAGAAGATGGGCATTTACCAAGAGCTCTGAGGTGCTGAGTACATCCAGCGTGAGGGACTGGATCCGCGAGTAGTGGACTCCCAGCTCCCTGTGTATCCCTGAGCATTCAATACAGGTGAGGATGCCCAGGTTGGTGGATAGCCATGTCGGGTCTGTTGAGGGGTAAAAAGGGGAAAGATCGTTGTAAAGGAAATGGAGAGAAAGGGACATAAACAATGCATGAGTGACATGAGAGAGGAGTGTATGTGGGTGGCGAACTAATTGGGTGAAAATCACTAAAGCACAAGTCATTTCAGCAGCCTGTGACTTTGATGTGTCCTTGTGGAAATCCTCTGGAAATGTAATGGCTGCCCGAAGAGCCTTTTACTATCACACACACACACTGCACAGTGTCACAGGAAAGTGACCGAGCTGGCCTGGTTACTCTGTGCATGTGTAGGTATATGTGCCTGCCTTACATACATACTATAAATAAGTACAGATCTGTGGGGGGGGGGATTCCACGGAACTTTGGGGGATTCCACAAAACTAATTTCAAGGTTGTGGCAGAATATTTCCTCAGGGGAACCACTCTTAAGAATTTTCAATAGGAGGAATTTATACCACTGGTGTGCATGAATTACACTACCCGCTCCCCGCAGGTACGGTATACTACATTAAATTACAGCAAACATTTTGCCAAAGCATTGTGCACAAGTCTGATCATCCTCCAGGCAGCCTTCTAAGTGTCCAGCAGGCACATCGCTGCCTTTAAGAATCAAGGTAGCGAGCGGAAGGATGTTAAAGTCAATGCTGCTTTTTCCTGAAAATCTGATTATGACTGCAGAACTGTGGATATTTCTGACTTGATCCAGTCCCCTGTGTCAGGAGATTTAAATAATTGATGAAGTTATCTGCTGCTGTGCTGTGTAAAATGCACTCAGTACGGCTCTCTATTTGGAACTATACCCTTAGGGTCCACTGTATAAGCATTTATTAAGATCACGGCTGTAAGCAAGACAGAGAAAACACCTGAAATTATATAAGAGTAATATGTAAAGCTAAATGTAAAGACTTAAAAATCTTTAATCCGAATGACGTTTAAGGAATTGAAGAAATTGGAAGATCTGCATGACTGAAGACGCACCATCTAACTATGTGCGCACGCCAGCCAACTAAAAATTTGAGATCGTTATGGTTTCTGAATTACTACAATTTGAGGTCTACACAACAGCAGTTACGCAATCGTGTCTTTCCCATAAATCATCTCTTAGTACACGAACACAAACAAGTTCTTCAGGGAAAAGGGAGCCGATATTGGAGAAAAATCCCAGGAAATCCTGAGATCTCAATTCCTGACATTCAACCTAATCTGGTCCATTTATAAAAGCACACTTCATGTTGTGGTTTAGCACATGAGCTGGCATCACTATGCTTTCAATTATCAAAAATGAAAAAAAAAACAAAAAACAAAACATGAAAAGCATGTAAACTTGGTGTTCAACTGAAAAAAATGCATATTTAGTTGTTTCTGGTTTTAAAAAGCTGCTTGTATAAGAGTTTAGCATAATCTGAATTGTGGGATATCTGGCTACCACATAATGATCATGTAAGTTTCTAAATAACTTGCAGAACTGTTAGTTTTCCATTTGCTTAAGCTTAAATTTCACTTTATTAAGGCATCTGAGGGTTTCCCCCGTCCATCTGTGCCACTCACTCGGGGCTCCGCAGTCACAGCAAACATCATTTCCTATCATCCGCTTGACTTCCCCCAGTATTGCTTTGGTCAGCTCCTGCACGATGTTGTTCTCGCCGACATGATGGTCCCCTTTAAAAGCCTGATTTAACGCCTCCTCCTTACTGTTCTGTAGCACCGAGATCCAGCTGCAGGAGGGAGGAGAGGACAGAGTAAAGGGGCACGGGAGGCATGAGTCGGGCAGATGAAAAGAGGAAAAATGACAAAAGGAGAAGCAGGGGAGGAGAAAGGGGGAAAGTGGGTAAGAACGGGAGCAGCCGAAGCAGACGAGGGGGGTTCAGACTGGAGTAAAAGGGCAGTTAATGGGCAGGAGGTGGGAGGTAAAGTGACCGAGTGGGTGTCAGGGAGGAAGTGTGTGGAAAGTGTTCGAGGTGGTAAACAGGCGCACCCACACGCAAGAGGAAGGAAGGAAAAAGCACTTACATCTGACAGTCCTGGTCGTCCTCGGCCTGAAAGTGATACGTTCTGTCATCTAAAAACAAAAAAAAGAAAGGAAACAAATGATGGAATATAAAAGATGAGCGGGAGAGAAAACAGAAGAAGATGGTCAGTCAAAGAGCTGCAGATATGCAGTAAAAGCTTTGAGTGATTCTCTCCAGAGGGCATTAAAGTGTTCAAGTGAAAGGTCAGACTGAGGGCGAGCTGCAAAACAAAAACATAAAGTAAGAGTGTCTCCATCTTCAGATGGGAGGTTTTTTTATATGAATAAATCAAAGGAAACTTAAACTGTGTTATATCCCCAAAGACTGAAGTTTAGCCTCTTAATCTTAAATCCATCCTTAAACTTTAAATAACCACAAACTGCCATGTTTGTCACATGATCATCATACAGATCATCCCTCCCGCCCCCTTTCCTGCTATCTCTTTATGACCAGACTTCTAAAATATGACCAGACTTCCAAGCAAGTGTCATTTGAATATTTGTTTGGCAGAAACAAACAAAATAAAGCAACATTTTAGCCTTTCAATTTCTGTCAGCCATGAAAGCAATTACTCTACCATCATTTTGCTCTTTGGTATATGAGTCTAGTCTACACGCTGGATTCAGATGCGTCGGATGTGTTAATATTGTTTCTTAATCATCTCCGTTTTCCTGCTGCATGGGAAATAATTGAAATCTGCTCAGCTACATAACAAATCTCGCCCAGCTGCTGCTTGGAGCCAATTAAACAGAGGCATTTGGTTACAACAACACAAAGGAGAATGGGGGGAAAAACCTGGAAAAGAGTTGGGAATAGGCAAAAAGACAACAAAGGCAAACGTAAAAATCAGAATAAGGGCAGCAGAAAGCAAAGAGAGGGGGCTGAACGTACGTGATATGAGGTCAAAGCTCCGCTTCTCTTCAGGATTGTGTTTCACCTGGCAGGTGAGCAGGTTGAGTTTAGCTGGTGGCCGGTTAGCCTACCAAAAAGAGAAACAGACGGAGAAAAAGGAAAGGGGGAGATGGAGAAAAACGAGAGAACAAGTGAGCAGGAGTGTTGCATTTAAGTGTATCTGACTGCTGCTGGAGCCAAACAGAACATCTGATAAGCAGCTCCGTGAGAGATGAACCGTATCAGCGAGAGGGGTTGACCGAATCTTTATGTGGGAATGAGCCGAGTGAACTGAGACTCAGCCGAGGAATGTTAACTTGCAGACTTTGCCCTTTGATCTGTGTAATATGTAAGTGTGCCTATTTGTCACACTTACATATTTCAGATCATCAAACCAATTTCAAATTAGCCAAAGATCAGCCGGCTGAATGTAAAATGCAGTTTTTTAAATGATAATTTAATTTAATTAAGGGGGAACAAAAGTTATCCAAACCCATGTGTAAAAATGTCATTGTCCTCTAAACCTAATAAACAATCAGAGATGGACTAATCACAGTAAATTCCCGATTTAACAAGGGGGCAATCACTTTTTTCCACACGGGCACAGGTAGGTTTGGATAGATTTCCCCCTAAATAAATAAAAATGATCATTTAAAAGCTTTAAAAAAAAAAACACTGAAGTGTGTTAAATATGCAAAAAATACTTCTCTGCTTTTTCACTGCATTGTATATGAAGACAATAACCAGCAATGATGAGGCTTGCAGCCAAACTAAAAGGTTTGTGCGTGAAGAAAATACGGATGTCGTCTTGTTTTTCTTTCCAGTGCCACTGTTTGCTTACTGTGCCGTGTGAGATGGTGAGGAATCCGTTCTTCGCTGTACACTTCCTCTTTTGCCACACTTTCCTCAACCTGCGACGGAGAGACGGCAGCGATTAGTATGTCGCGCACACACCGGTGCAGTGAATCGGTGAAGCCAATGAAATATTTATCATTATCACGTTACCACTAGCATTCACATGCATTAGTTATGACACACGGGGGTGAGCACGTCTACAATAAAACAATACAAAAATGAAACGGATTAAAAGTCAAAATGATCTGAATCAAGTTTGACAAATTCATCTCATCTAGCAAGATCTCCAAAGTAAACATTGACTACTTGTCCCTGTTTCATTTAATTTGTGATGGACATTTTCACCATTTTGCAAATTCTATGAGGAAAAAAATAATATATTCAAGATGATCCGCAGACTGCTTGACAAACAGGACTGGTTTTAAAGAAAGCAAACCACACTTCTTTTATTTTACAGGCTCTTTTACTGCTCGTGTGCCATTGCTCCACCAAGCTGCATGAAACTGTGCTGATAATTTTTGCAGGTAATCTTGCTGACAGACACTCATTAGTAACCCACCAACATGAGAGAGCCAGAGGTGGAGGAATAATGAAACCTCTAAAGCCACAGCCTTCTTTGCGTTCTTCACTGAAGAAATAGTTTGTTAATTACAGAAGCCGCGTATGGACAGCGACAGTGACTCATCTGATCTTTTGAACGCCTTTTTATAAACATACCCATCACTTTTCTTGTGAAGGTACCCGCTGCGCTCCGTGCCGTGCTCCTTGTTGCCCTGCGGCTGGTGCAGGCTGTAGGTGGTGCTCTGACGCACCTGTGAATCCTGAGGAAAAAAAACGGCAAAAACACAGGCGACAAAGCAGAGCTGTGATTTCAGCAAATGAGGGACGGAAGGCAGGAGCTACACACTGAATTAGCAAAAAACAGTATGAAGTCGAGGGGGAGCTGCACAAGTGCAAAATTGCTCTGGATTACACTGCGCTTCTGGGTCTCCTGCTCCGCGGAGGATTTTAAAGCAAATATCAATTATATTAAGATTGCTCCTCTCAGCCTGAGTGATTTTGTGCAAATAAAGGGAAGGGAGAAAATAAGAGCTTGTACACCTTTGAAGTCAGAGTCTGCAGCAGCAGCTGGCCAAATTGTGTCATTAGCATTTTAATCTCATTAGCAATTCTTGCTGTTTTAACACATGCAGCTTGAATAGGCTTCATTTAAATACATCAGCTACCATGAAAGAGGACCCAGACTTTTTGTTTTTTTTTGAATGAGCAATATTCCTTCTTTTGTGGAAACGCTATAGGAAACAGAGAGGACGACTTCGGAGGGGGGGAGCGGCTTGATGTGTGCCGATATCAGCAGACACACGCACAAAAACAAAATATGACATTAAAATCTTCAGCAGCCCCGCCTCAAACTTTTCTCACTGAACGACACTGTGAGCTACTACATCGAAAACATCGAGCACTGGAAGCAACGACATCACCACAGGGAACACGAGATGCTATAGGAAGCATTTTTTTTCTTTTCTTTTTTCCAAAAATCCACTTACTCTTCTGGACTTGTTTCACAAAAGACGGCGGCGGCAGAGGAGAGAAGAAAACAATCTTCAGATTAGACCTGAAGCTGCCGCGCTTTGCAGCATTTAACAGTTCACTGAGCACAGAGCTGATGAGCAGTCTACCTCAGTTCATTTGGGTAGAGAAGTAAACAACTAATAGCACATGCAAGAAACAAGACAGATGTAAGAAAAGAAAAGAAAAAAAAGATGTGCTACTTTTAAATTATGGTTTAGATCCCGACCCAGAGGGATAGATTAGTAATGGAGTCATATGTACATTAGTGTGTGCGTGACTTTAAAGTTAATGTCATCACTGAGAGAAGCTGAAGTTTAATAAGCAGATTTGAGCTTGTCTGGTATATCATAAAGGATTTTAACTGATTTTAGAGGAGATTTAAGATGAACTATGATATCTAGTTTGTTTCTGTTGTGGGTGTTACCTCCTTCTGCTCCACCTGTAATGCCGACTTGAGGACGTCTCGTAACTGAGCCAGCTGCTTCCTCTCCTCGTCCTGCACCTGCTTTATCTGTACGGACACAAGTCATGTCTAAGTCATAAAGGAAAGTTTAAGAGTGGAAAAAACAGGCTGGATTTAAACCGCTCTGACCGTGTGCAGATCTGTGGCCAGCTTCTCTATGGAAGGTTTGAGGTTGTCCACAGCTTTTAGACCATCCTGAAAGAAACTGAATGAGGAAGCACACAAATTTATCCCAGTATGACAGGAGTGCCACAAAACAGATCCGCATTTACAGTATACGTGAGTAACTTTTATTACAGTAACAGTGGATCGGGGCACTGGATTTCCCTACATCCCAAAAATATTGTTAATATAATACAGTAAAAATAACATCAAATGTGTATGCATACCCCAAACTAAACCTTTACTATTAGACAGGAAAAATATGCTTTTCAGATATACTCAATTTAACTACGTGTATCAGGGGTGTAAAACATAGGGCCTAGGGGCCAGAGTGGGCCTGGTAAAGACTCCTATTTGGGCCACTAGATGGCTTTGGAGAATTTGAAGGAATGCATAGATTTTCAACTTTTAACTACATTTTTCTATGTTTTACAGCTTTTTATTTAGATAAAGGAGCCCCATCAACTGCCATTCAGTAATAGATAAACAATTAAATGACAGAAACCTCCTCTTTTTTCACCATCTGCTATATAAATGTGTTTTTTTTTTTTACAGAAAGGAAAACAGTTTTCTTCAAAATAACATAATCTTTATATGTTATAATCACAGGACTGTCTGGGTGATGAACTACCAGAACTTTTCTGTAATTTTACACAATGTGTAACTTTTCACTGGTCAGGTCCACTTAGCATCAAAGTGGTATGCATGTGGCCTACGATGTAAAATGAGTTTGTCATCCCTGATGTATATTATATGCGCGTCTTACTTGCACTGTGCGTGGAAATACTTGATGAGGTTCTGCAGCAGGTCCACCCCCTTCTTGATCTTGATCTCATTGACTTTGAGGAGATACTGTAAACAGATTGAATCCAGATCCAGGAAGAGGGGTCAGTCCAGGTTCACACAGATGGAAAAGCAACTCTGAAGTCTGAGACTTCTAATACTCATGGACCATCTCAAATGTATACATCCCTTTTATCTCATACCCAGACACTTCAAAAGGGGAAAAATGTAATTTTTCAAGCGAGGCTTCATTACAGTGAAACATCAAAAAAGGCATTCAGCACATAAACATGCTTACATGTAATGTGATTTTTGTATTCCAACAGGCTGCACAGCATTCAGTTTTTACCGTTACTTTGACAGAAACTGCCCTGTTTTCTCAACCCACCACTGCCTGTTATTTACTGGATAAACACTATCCTGAGTACAGGATTTCATACAGCTTTAATGTTTCATTAATTCATGTTATATATATATATATATATAAATAAAAAACACTGGTAATCAAATGAAACCCGTCTATTGATAATCGCTCCAACTAACCTCACACATCTGCAGCTGGAAGAATCTTCTCTCCTTCTCCATCTCTTCAGCGATTTCTGCCCCGCTGATTTCCGTCCTAATCATCCCGTGCTGTCTTGCATGCTCCTTCTTTTCCTTTTCTATCTTGGTGCTGGCAAGAGTGACAGCATGGGAGAGGGTGTCAAAGAGCAATCAATAGATCCATAACAGCACCGCAAGCATACAGAAGGCATCATAATGTGAAAAATCAGCCCTAAAGTTGTCAGGCAATTCATGGTTGAGCTACATATAAGGTGAGGAAAATCAGGTTTGTTTGTAAAAGTGTCAAGGCAGTTGATGGGCTTACATGAAGAAATGGAAATTCTCTTTATTAAACTTGTTTGCAATGTTTAGAAACCATAGAGTGTTGATGACATTCAGCGATTTCGAGTGAAAAAAGTTGTCAGGTCTCAGGACCTGACAATATCGAGGCGAGCAATTGAAGAAGCTCCTGATGAGAGCGCAGGATTGACATAATACCTGGCATTAACTATGTTACAGGGTTACCTAGGCAACCGGAGCCTGGAATGTCTCCTAGAAACCATCCGTCAGTGACAAAGTGATGCTGCGTGAACACAGATTTAGTCAAGTGCCTAAAGCTTTTGCGTAGTAAAGTATTTAGCAACACTGAGGGGCGTCGGCACAGGAAGTGATTTGTCAGTGACTCAGACCGCTAGAGTACATTCCAGGCTCCAGTTGCATAGGTAACCCTCTGTGAATCATCTGTATCCTTTGCTCTCATTGATAGCCGCTTCAGTCACTGGCCTCAAAGTTGAGAGATGTTCAAAAGCGCATCCACACGGGGAACGATTAACTCTCCATGGTTTGCTTTGAAGCTCAAGGGATAAGTGACGGGTGTAAAAAGTCTCGGGAATGAGGAGTGGACCGGTCCTGAGATAAACCTCTCTCAACTCCAAAGTAAGTGATTGAAGTGTCAACCAATGAGAACAAAGAATACAGCTGATTGACATATGACGGGGTGGCTATTGTTACAGTGCTATCTGGACAGCTGGAGCCTGGGACGTCCACTAGAGACCAACCATCAGCAACAAAGTGCTTTCTATGTTGACGCCCCATGATGTTTGATATTCCAGGCTCCAGTTGCCTAGATAACAGTCTGTCACATGTCGCCTTGAAATTGAGAAAAGTTTAACTCGGGGGAATGCCCACTTTGGGGGGTTTTCCCCCCCGTCATCAAAGTCTCTCCAACTTTCTCCAAATTTCTGTTTAGCGAACTGCTTCCTTTGCGGACGCCCCTTTAGAAAAAAACTGATCCACCAGCCACGCCAGACAATCATGATGAATTAGAAAGTAATTCTTGCAAAGCTGACCTCATTCATTCCCGAGTAATTCAAGCCGGTGTCTCATTTCACCTTTTTTTTTTAAAATCACCTTGTACTGCCAGATGTATCGTGTCCTGAAGCAAACACACCAAATGTGTAGGTGTGTCTGCACAGGAGGAACGTACGGCTCATTGCACCGATTTCACTGAGATGATAGAAAATAAATAAATAAATAATCCAAGCTGCTTGAACAGAAGTGCCAAGAGTCAAACTGCACTAAGCTCATCAGCGCTTTTTTTGGAAGGTTTCCATAATTAGCAGAGAGCTTGTTTGGGAAATCAAACACTTGTAGTTTCTCACTGATGACGGCAATTGAGATCAGTACATAAAGCAGAAGGAATTAGAGAGCAGATGTCAACCAGGGAGAGGGGTTCAACTCAGCGATTCAATTACGCTCAGACTTTTTGCCGGATTGTTTCGTGCATGTTTTTTTTTAATGTTTGAGGATGATTACGTTAAAGATGATTAAGGTTAGCCATGGGTTTAGTGTATTAAAAAGGTCAGGAGTAGAGGCCACAAGCCAATGAGATGAGTGATTAGTTTTGTT
>VUQG01017899.1:3111-14551 GCA_015106755.1 Etia nguti
ATGCACTGATTCATTGTCAGCGGTGTTATGCATTATGCATTATGTTATGCATTCAATGTGCAATATCACTGATCACACTGCACCTCTCAATGCACCTGCTAGTTAGATGGCATGTATGTGTATGTGGAAATATGTGTGTGTATGTATGTATGGATGCATATATGTATATATACATATATGTATGTATGTGCGTGTATGTTTGCAGGTGTATGTATAACTTGTACATAATCTTTCTTGTGTAAATGTAAATTTGTCTGTTATTGTGTAAATACTTACGCTATTGTGTACTTCACACACATGGAGAGATGCCAAACTGCCTTTCATTGTGCTTGTTACAGTGACAATAAAAAAGCTATTCTATTCCATTCTATTCTATTCTATTAATTTCAGTCAGCAAATGGCGAATATCGGCCAATTGGTTGGGCTTCACTCTAGAAGATGGCTCCATGATCTGGTTGCCTATATAACTGTCTAATGTATTTACCACCTTATCATGTTAATCAACCGTATCTTTTGCTCTCATTGCTTAATCACTTTAGTCACTCACTTTAAAGTCTGGACACCTACTTTGCATCATATCACTTTAAATGTGGCTGCCCCTCAATACTTTTAACCAGACAGTCATACTGTCAGATTTTGCGAGTAGTGGCGCCAAGATTTAGTATTTTATTTACTTTGTAAATGCTTTTTCCATACATCCAAGAGATCGTTTAACAGCCACTATTTGCCGTTTCTGGTTAACTACATAATACTGTAGCACAGTGTTGTCAGGTGTGTGGCTTAAGTGAGGCTGATGTAATTGAGGTTTGACTGCAGCACTCCAGCAAAAAGCTAGGTTTACAGTCATAATATATCTTCCTAGAAAAGACTGTCGTTTTGTTTGAACAAAATAAAAGCCTCCAGAAAAACACACACACACATGCACACAAAACCGGACACACAATCACAGACATTTAAGTGGGTCTGTGTTTAGAGCCATATGCCTGCAAATGCGGCTGGTCTCAATAAAACATGGTGGTTGGTTGTTAATCTTTAATAGTTCTGTCCTTGAGAATTAACCCAGATGAACACACATTTAGGGCACCATCCTCTCTCTCTCTCTCTCTCTCTCTCACACACACACACACACACACACACACACACGCATTCACCGTCTCTCATTCTTCTTCATCAATCTCTTACGCTCCAACCATTCCCCCTTTGACACCCTTCTCCTTTCACTTCATCACTCATCACTCTGTTCCTTCCTTTCTCTGCTCTTTTTCTCATCTTGTCTTCACTTCCCTCTGTTCTTCCGTGCTCTCTCCCCTCGTAGCCCTCACCCTTTTTCACCTGATTTCACACAAAACAGGGTAAGCCACTTTGGTAGAGGTAGCATCAGGTGGGAACAAAAATCACCAAATACAAGTATAATAAAGGTTGCGGGGGGGGATCTTGAGAAGAAGAGGAGGATGATAATGAGGAGGATGAGGAGCAGCGGGGAAAAGAGAACCGACAGGGAGACCCTCGCAAACCTGGCAGTGAACGATGGAAGGAGGGGGTAACTTGATAAAAAATTTTATGTCACAAAGCTGGCTCAAGACTTGACTGATCGTTGGCTCAATGTATGCGCACACTGTTGTGTGCGTTTGTAACAAATCACACACATAGGCTATTATATTACAGATTATTGTAGCACCTACCACAGTTTACATTCATCTAAAGGTTTTAAAAATGGGAACAAGCTATTCTCTCATTCCCCGTGTTTCTCAAAAGGCACAGTCGTGTAACTCTGAGTAAACTCGTTAACCTTTCCATCCACCCTCTGTAGTACAGGCTTAGCATGTGTCTGATGACAGTGCCCAGTTCCCATTCTCGTGAAGGCTTCAGTTAAACAACCAAAGCAACATCACATACAAACACAATCTGTCTCTCTCTCTCTCTCTCTCTCTCTCTCACACACACACACACACACACACACACACACACACACACACTGGTTTTTATTACTCAAAAATCTCCCATGTTTTCTATTCCCCTCTTCATTTCAATCAGAATTTATTTCGGAGTGGTCAAACTCTGCCCTCTGGTGACTGTAACACAAAACTACACTGATTACTGATAAAGCGCGTGCTTGCAGTGTGTGTTTGAATAAGATGCCAACAAACCATCCTCCAGACTGCTTTCACCGTGTGTGTGTGTGTGTGTGTGTGTGTATACCTCATAGGTAGTTTTTGTCCATGCCCAAGATAGAGTAACTAAACTTTACAGTTGTGATGTTTTGCACCGAAACAATAAAGGGCTGAGTTTATATGGGACTGTTATTGTAGCCAAACTATTTGTTCCCAACCCTTATACGCTGGGGACATTTCCAATCTGAAAACACTGCAAAGCCTGGGAAGTAGGTCCCGAGAAAGCTGCAGCGCCCTCTGGTGGCTGTTAAAGGATGTGAATTTTATTTAGCCTTTTTTGTAGTTACTATACCAAATATTTCAATTTCAGTAAGGAGTTAAAAAGAGGATCTTTCGTGCACTTGTGTTCAGATATGTGGTAGATTTCTAAACGAAGCATCAAAGGAAAATGGCCATCCAAAAGGCAAACTTAGGATATCGTCAGTAATCTATTAATAATGGGCTAATAGAAGCACCGACAGTACTTCTCTCGTGTTCAAAAAAACAAAACAAAAAAAGAAAAGAAAAAGAACAAAGGAACACTTGAAGAATTTTTAGTTTCGATAATTGGTATATTTTAAATCCAGACCGCAAAGGGCTGATGATTTTGGTTTCCACTGACTGTTGTTATGTCATTTTGTTCTCATTGAACACAGTACATTCAACGTGTCCATACGTACACCTTGCTAGTTCTGCCTTCAGAACTGCTTTAATTCTTCATAGATTCAACAAGGTGCTGGAAAACATCCCTGAGAGACTTTGGTCCATATTGACATGACAGTCATGGCCTGGCTGGTGAGTGTTTAGGTCAGTAAGCATTTCAAACTTGAACATTTTCCAGTCCAATGTAATTATTAAGCGTTCTGCTGATTTCTTTTTTAAATTAATTAATGAATTTAGCGTTGTTAATGCTCATATTCACCAACCGCTATAGCATATTGGCTAATATTTTCACCTTATCTGTGTTTCTGCATGTGTGTGTACCACATATGGCATCGTGACAGCTACTGTACTCGGAACTACCAGCAAGCAGTCTGGAGTACTTTGTGTTTATGGTTTGATACAGACGGATTACAGTAACATCCACACCACAGGTGTTACTAAACGTTTAAAATGGTTTTTATTCTCTGTAGGTACAGAACTGAAATCATTACACAGCTTCATTTACAGACTGTGTCATACAAAAACAGCTGCTGCTTAAAAAGGTCTGTGGGTGCTCACTAGTGTAGCAGCTGCCGTGATCCAATCACAAGATTGTTTTATTTTATTTTAATTGATTTGCAACAAAACAGACACATAAACATTTAAAAGTCATGTAATTTTGACCATACAAAGACAGTTATTTAACTACTTAATACTACTACCAGTTCGTTAATGTTATTGTTTTGGCAGAATTTGATATGTGCGTCACATTTCAGATAATATAAACTAAATTTTACAATAGCATGAAGTTTTCTGACGTTAGCCTGTTGTAATTGTAATTGCCCATATTTTTTTTATAATAATAATAATTATCCCATGTGGACATGCTGTCAATATGACTATTCAAAATGACTGTGTAGCTATTAGAAACCCCATAGCTTGCCATAGTCGCGGAGCAGAGCACGTGAACGCGAGATCTCGTACCTTCTAGCGGAGCTTTCCTCGCCGCACCACCAACTTGTCACCAAAGATGGCGATTTGCTGAGTGCTCATGGATACACACATTTCTCGGCTAGTTGTTATCTTACCCGAAACGCCAACTTTAAAAACAAATTAACTGTTTAGCGAGCAACTGTTTCTCCGTTTGAAGCACCTCTGACCCAGCGTCAGTCGCCGCTACCATGCAGATCACACTTAAAACGCTGCAGCAGCAGACTATTCAGATTGAGATAGACCCCGAACAAACGGTGAGTGGCTATTAGCTAACGTGCTTTAAGCTAACGGTGCTAGCTGCGGGACCTGTGTTTTGGCTTTGCGTGAAGACCCGACAGCTTCCCATTCGTTTATATTACACATTAAAGAACGACTAACAACTAGACTCGACTGGAGGATTCACAATAGTCGCACACGTTACAAAGGGGCAACCCACAAGAAACCGCAAAACAGCGCGACGCCTCACCTCTGTGATAAGCTAGCGTTAGCAAGCTAGCTAGCAAAGTAGCCCATTATCAAAGTCATAGCGACATAGTTTTAAACGACTTTTTCCATCGTTTAAATATGGTTTCGCGGTTGTGACTACTGCTCTTTGTTAAAGAGTGATATAGGTTAGGATTTAAATCTAATATTTTTTGATGAACGCAAGCTGTGGACTACGCTCGTGATTGCTAATGCTAACGCCTATGACACTGCCAATTGCGATTAGCTTCACTCAGAAACTGACTCAGTCTATTAGCATGTCCTCACATCTGAAGGTGTAGCTTGCAGGGCCCATTGTTAAGTGATATTATAATGAAATAGTACGTGTACACTCATAGTGGATATAACTCTAGTGACATTCCAAAATGTAGTTTTTTAGTAAACACGTAATAGACTAGGTGTGAAAGAGACCACTGCATTTTATAGCATTAGTAGACCTGACTTTAAAGCTTTAAAGTCAGATTTAAAGCTTTAAAGTCAGCAAGGATGGCTCCCTGCTTTGTAATGACTTGAAGGAAAGCCGGTCATCTAATATTAAACTTCTGGTATTTCAAGCACTGGAAGACATGTCATGGATAATAATGAGTCCTTGGGGCGTTTTTTTTTTGTGTGTATTTGTATTTGTTTTTTATTTTGTTATTATTATTAGGTGAAGGCTTTGAAAGAGAAGATAGAAGCAGAAAGGGGAAAAGACAACTTTCCTGTATCCGGGCAGAAGCTGATATATGCTGGGAAAATTTTGCAAGATGACACACCAATTAAGGACTACAAAATTGATGAGAAGAACTTTGTTGTAGTGATGGTGTCCAAGGTGAGATCCTAATCTAACACTTGTAGCTGACATTAGTGTATTTGGCTTCTTTTCATGTTAAACAGATTTAACAATAAGTTGATAGTCTGATAGCACTTTTTTTTTTTTTTTTAAATAAACAAAAGGCTAAGCCTGCAGCTGCAGCCTCACCATCAGT
The DNA here is from genome assembly GCA_015106755.1 of Etia nguti. Classification (NCBI taxonomy): domain Eukaryota; kingdom Metazoa; phylum Chordata; class Actinopteri; order Cichliformes; family Cichlidae; genus Etia; species Etia nguti. The sequence goes on from VUQG01017899.1 coordinate 8,348, forward strand.
CTCAGAAGCACCCAAACCCCCAGTACAGGACTCTGGCTCCACATCAACAGCTGCCCCGGCTACAAACCCAACTCCAGCCCCAGCCCCAGTCCAAGCCCCTGCAGCTGTCCCCATTCCTAGCGGGGAGGCCAAAGAGGAGTCAAGTGCTGCAGCCACAGAACCACAACAACCAGCTAGGTACACACTATCTATTACTAAAGCTGTTTTTCTGCACTGCCAGCTGAACTTTTGTAGACACTACTAAATGGAGATAATTGTATGACCTGGACAGCTTGGACTTTAAACAGCCAGTGTCATGTTATGGAGTCTGTCTGGTTTCTGAATGCACCTAATTTGTGCCAGTGCGAGAAGAGTGTAGGCAAAGTCACAGCTAGCAATAGTACATCCTGTCTCCTGCCTTCAGCTCTTTTCGGGCCTGCATCAGAGGCAGACCTGCACATTCTTAACTATTTTATAGGAATATGTGTCAAAAAAGTGTAATGATTCCAGTAACTGGAAAAATGGCAAATATTGCCTATGATAATTGGCCGTGCTGATCATTAAAGTTTACTGTGTGATAAAGGAGAAAACTGGATGATGTCCCTACATCATATTTTCCAGAATGTAAGTTCTGTTGTTGAAGTCAATATCACAACTGATAACTTTTAAGATATGAATAGAGAGTGTTTTAACCTGAGAACATAACTGCAGTGTTTCACATGCACACAGACTCTTGGTTGGGCTGCCCCAGCTGATGACTTAAAAGAAAAAATTCTATTTATCAATTTAAGAGAATTACCATCCAAGTTGGAAATTCTCTTAGACTGATATTTATACTGGCTATTTATAGTGGTAATCAATCCTGTCTTTTTTTTGGTCAAAGATCAGCTGCAGATGACTGGCTAGCCATCCTTTTTTTTTGTCTCGTATCATCCTCCCGGCGGCCTCGCTGACCTTGTTGCTGTTGTTGTTTCTTGATGTCATTCATCTGCTTAGAATCTAAATCTGCTCTTAGGTTTCATGGGTTATAGATCTTGTCAATAAGTTAGCTAAATTACAAACCAAAATGTTTTGCTTTGTATTTGGCAGGCATACTTTGGAAAAAGATGTGTGCATGATTAGTCTGTGTGTACTGGACTCATGTATAGTTCAATCTGCATACTGACAATGGCTTTGGAATGGATGACAAAGCTACCAGAATCCAGTACACTGTTCAACGACCTGTGTACCACTGATTATTACTGTTACTTACTATGCACCGTTATGTGGTGTAATAAATAATTTAGCATCATAACTCATTTGGTGATTTGAAAAGCTTTTCAACTAGGACTTCCACTCAGGAGTGAGTTGCCAGCAACAACAATGGCAAGCAACAAAGCTACAGTTAGCCATCTAGCTACAACCTGTATTGGAATCTGGTAGTGTCAAGTTTGTACTGTTATCTGATAATTACATTTGAAAAGTTTACTAGAAAGATCGCCCGCCTGTGCTTTGGATTAATTAGCTTTCATAGACACTACAGTTCAAGTCTAGCGTCTATGCCTGCAATCAGGCAAACTAGTTTTAGCTAATGTTTCCCAAAAGAAATCCAACTTGGCATGCCTTCCATGAATTAAGTGCACAGCTAAGCTTGACCCTAGTTTTTCCCTGACTGACCCATACGGTTGGCTGTATGGGCTTTAGTCATTACAACCAGCTTTTAGTTATGTTAATTATGTTAGCTAACGTTAGCTTACCTGCTTATTCAGTCAGTTTAATGCAGCAGCCTCCTGACTAATCTGAACTTGCTTTATCTCCAGTGTTGTTGGTGATAAAATTGTCTGAAGCTACACCAGAGTTTTTGAGTTTTGTGAAATTTGTGGTTGTCTGAGAGCTGTCCGCTTGTTGACATTAAGTAATCGGCGGACTCTCTTGGCTAATTGCGAACGCTGTAAGGAAGTTTAAGAAAGGCATTGAGGCCAAGCGCACAGGAGTGAATATTATATTTTAGACTTTGTGTGGAAATTATGTGGGTATGTGGGACTTGCTTCACTCAAGTCCACTCAAGTCCACAGGCTTTTAGAAGCAACTGAGAAGGTTTTGGTGTTGCTTGTTTTTTTTGTAAATGTGTTTTACTCCAGTTTAACCATTGCCTGTATGATTCTTTTGTTTGTTTTGTTTTTTGTTAATTGGATATAAAAGATGCTGATCACCAAGCTCACCTCTGTCACCATTGCCCCGTGCCACTCTCATCACAGCCTCTGTTCACATGAAATCACAGGAAACTTGTCTAATGTGTACTTTTTTCCCTCGCTCCAACTTTCTGTTTTGTAGCTCCAGTGGTGGAAGTCAGGGCCTGGATGCATCCTCAACGCTGGGTAGGTGAAGCATGCTATCAGATTTACATCACAGGATGGAGAAAAGCAGCTGGCGCCTGTCTTAATGAAATAGATTTATTTAAAAAGTAGCTGTTAAAAATGAACTGTGCAGAGACAGACAATAGACTGTGTTGTGTAAGGCTTACATGAGCTACCAGAAGCTGTTACTGTTGTAAAAGTGGGACTTCACCGGCTGCAGTGTGCTACATGCCATTTCTATATTTAGGCTCTGACAAACGCAAGCCGCCTCTTGTTGTGCCTGCGAGTAATGGGGGATTCCCATACTGAGAGAGGGGAGCGTACGCGTGAAGTGTTTCTATTTAAATCCATATTGTAATGAAAAGTTTGTTGAGATGCTATTTCAGTGGTTTCATGGTAAAGGCTCAGAGTCAGAAAACTGTGTCCTCGATTGTACAAAGTGGCTTTAATTTGTCAGTAAGATGAATTGTCATGTTTGACGAAATTTCAGTGGATCAATTATTTATTTATTTTTTAAGTCATGTTGATTTACAGACAAGCATACAATTTTAGCTTCAAACTGTTTTAACCTTACGTCTGCCCTTTCAGTGACTGGAGCGGAGTATGAGGCGATGCTGACGGAGATCATGTCTATGGGCTATGAAAGGGAGAGAGTTGTGGCTGCGCTACGGGCCAGTTTCAACAACCCCCACAGAGCCGTGGAGTACCTTCTTACTGTACGTCACGCACATAAAGGGGGAGGGGGTTATAACATGAGCTAGTCAAGGTGGTGGGCGTCACTCTCTATAATGCATACTGCTTACAAAAGACCGTAGCTGTATTGCTGCTGCTGGTGACCAGTCACACAGGCCTAGAGACCATCTGGCAGCCACTGGTGCTGAGGGAAAATGTTGCTGAAGCCCGTCACACAGGCCTGCAGACTGGTCAGTCACCTCTTGGCAACCACCTGTCACTAGGGAAAGACGTGTATTCCTCAATTGCGTTGGTCAGTAGCACATAGCTGCGGTCCTAGTGTGAGTGAAAGTGACAGACGTGTATACAAATACTGTCCAGCTGCTTTTGAATCTGTGCAACGTAAACCTGAAGCGGAGACAGTTTGCCTTCAAAGTGAAAGTTGCTCCTTTGGAAACATGTTGCTGCAGCGCTTAGGAACAACTTTGACTTTACAGGTGATTGTTCTCCGTTTCTGGTTTGTGTCAGTTTCTCACGTTGTGCTACTGCTCAGCTTGTAGAGTATTTGGAGACGAGCGCAAAAAAAGACTACAGGCAACCAAAGCAATCACCAGCAGGTTTTTATTGCAGCACCTTCTTTGCAGCAGACTTCATCCAGCAAGACCCAGCAACCTCCAGGAACCACCGCCAACCAGTTGAGGAATGCGCATTTCCCTAGCAACTGGTGGTTGTGTTATGTCCAATATGGCGGATAAATCTCAAACGTGATGTCACATTAAAAACCTCAATATTTTGATTAGGTTTTTATTCTTTTAAGAAAATGTAGCGTTTGATTTACGAGTGAAAACATAGGATATCAAAATACTTTCTAAGTAGCAAGAAAAAATAGATTAATTATAATTATAACTGTTAAACATGTCGTTGAATATACTCTTGTACTTTTGGTTGTGGCTGTTAGCTGTTGTGTTGATGTTCTTGTGCCATATAAACAGTGAAATATGCCTGTGTTGCGATGCTCTTCTCTTGACACATTTACCACAGAGGGTGGCTATTGTAGTCTGCAGAATGACCGTAGACTTTAATGCTCTTAGCCTGCTTAAATGTTTGTGGGTGTGATTGGCAGTTGTATTGTTGTTTGCAGGGTATCCCTAGCAGCCCAGTCCAGGAGAGTAATCCCCCAGCGCAGGCTCCCACATCTGGAACCACAGAAGCTCCGTCTGTACCAGAAGGTAGTGCAGCCGACTCGCTGTGATCCAAAAACAAACATGGTGTCAAGTGTGTTTGTGCGTCTTTCTCAACTGTGTGAGAAACAACACAGTAACTGGCACTGTGTAAGCTTTGATAGATTTTAAAAGGTAGAAAAAAACATGTCTCACACCAAAAATGAGATATTTTTTTTTCCCAGAGCACTGGAATATGTGACTGCTGCAGGGGTGTAGACAGAGCAACAGTTAATAACTGTCACTGCAAGATGACTCATCGTGACTCATTAGCAGCTAAGGGGTTCTTCACCACAGGCTTGAATGAAGTGCTGTTAAACCTGTTAGGTGGCATCAAACCTGCACGTCCATCACATCACTATAGACTTGCTGGTCGCCTGTAGCCTCTTCCTGACCTCCCGTTAGTTTACCAGGACCTGTTGGGAGACGCATCATGAATCTGCATACACGTATACAAATACACTCTTTACTATGCAGTGCACACGCCCGTTCCAAGTCTGTAACATCTTGTTTGGGATTATGGGAGAAGTCATTCATTACCAACATTATGTAAAGTTTCCCATTTAGCTGTACGTACTGACTTGTGGCATCGCTTCAGCAGGGATTTAGATGAGGGTTCAGTGTTTAATAGATCGTGTACATTTCTGCATGCTGTGGAGGAGACTGAGTGGAAGAAAGGTTTTGGTAATAATTGTAAAACTAGAAAAGATGACCTTTAAAAATCAGTAACTATATCTTTACATTTCTTACATCATCTAACAAAAAGATTCCTCAGTTCATTTTTGGGGGGCTGAGTGACTTGTACACAGTTCTCCATCTTCAGATCCTCGAAAATAATTAGACAAAAGACTTAGTTTGATGGCCCAGTGAGGCCTGTGTCCTATGACTACATGACAACTTGAGCAGATGAAAGATTTCAGTTAAAAGCCACCAGCAGTGTGCAGAGGCAAAATAAGAGTGGTGTTAAAATGACATCGTTGTCCAAATACTTGTGGATCAGAATGCGTGCAGTCCAGCTGTTCAGTCTTTGCCGTCAAACAATAAGTGATTAGCTGTTTGAGCTGGTCGTGCCACAGTCATAGTGTGCAACATTGTTGATGTAACTAACCCTAAACACACACACGGGTCGCAGCTGCAGGCTCTTACAAGTTTCCTGGTGGAAACGTTGAAACCTAGAAAGAGGACAAAGCTCTCTGACTGTTGCTATTTCTTTTTGTGCTCTAGGAGAGAACCCACTTGCATTCCTGCGCACTCAGCCCCAGTTCCTGCACATGAGACAGGCCATCCAGCAGAACCCCGCTCTGCTTCCAGCTCTCCTCCAGCAACTAGGCCGGGAGAATCCTCAGCTTCTACAGGTATCACAGCCCGTCCGCGTGGATGACGAATTCTCCTGCTGCTCGTCTCTGTGAGAAGCTTTTTAAATTCTTCTTTTTTCCCCCTCTCCCAACCAGCAAATCAGTCAGCATCAGGAGCTGTTTATCCAGATGTTGAACGAACCGGTGGGAGAGGGGGGAGATGCACCAGAGGTTGGAGAGATGGGGGCAGCAGGGGAGGAAGGCGCGCCTGTCAACTACATCCAGGTTACACCTCAGGAGAAGGAAGCCATTGAAAGGGTGAGCGAGGAGTAAAGGTTAAACAGCGGCAGTGTCTTTTTTTAAATTAAAAAATCCAAAACCTTATTCAGTTGGTTTTAAACGCCCAGTTACCTGTCTTTCTCCTCTCCTTCCTGTGCTCTGCCATCACTTCCATCGGAGCAGTTAAAAGCGTTGGGTTTCCCTGAGGCTCTGGTGATTCAGGCCTACTTCGCCTGCGAGAAGAACGAGAACCTGGCGGCCAACTTTCTCCTCAACCAGGGACTGGAAGACGACTGAACAGCAGAGGATCACTGCCTTCCTGCTCCTCCCTCCTACCCTTCACCCCTCTTCTTCAGCTCAGCATAAAGACTGCACCCCCAGATTTTACTGTACAACCTCAGCTCAACCCAAACAGGAGGGGGG